>JAPJBO010000908.1:0-91949 GCA_030068145.1 Diplonema papillatum
CCTGAGCGCTTAGCACCAGAACTTAGCAACGCCCGAACTTAGCATCACTCGAACTTAGCTTCACCAGCATTGCCCGAACTTAGCTTCGCCCGAACTTTACTGTTCCCCGAACTTTAACTGCTGCCTCCAGTCTCGCCACGCAGCCGAGCGCACGTACTTTCCTGGACCAAGTGGCAACAAACCAAAACAGTAATCGGTACAGTTGTCTACGGACAGGAGGGTCTGCATCATTTCCAAGACTTCTGGTTGGGCCTGAGTTGGTGCCTTGCCAACGTGCTCTGCCAAACCCTTTACGGTGTGACCCTGAAGTACAAGATGGATCACGACCCTGCCATCCGCGATATGTCGAAGTATGCATTCTTTTGTTTTTATATTAAGGGTGCCGGAGCAAAGGTTGGAAACGTCTCCGGGTTTGGTCATCACAATGGTACGGAAACGCCATTTCCTTAAGGAGGAAACGGCTAGTGGGCTGGTTGGGCACGTTTGAAACGAAATGTGATGATGCCAATAAGGCTCTGATGGAAGAAAGGGGCAACAAGCGATCCGTGGTGAATGGCTGAGGACCAATACAAATTGCGAACAGCAAGAGCATCAGGGGCAGCTTTGAAAAGCACCAGTCAGCTTGCGTGACTGTTCACGCGCAGCAAAGCGAAACAGCGGGAAGAATGGTAACTGACATTTCTCATCAGTGTGGTGTCTAGCTGTAGCGGCATCTGGTCCGCTGCTGAGCTACTATACCGCCAACAAAGCATCATACTCCCGCGTGTCGTGCAGCGGCTCGTCGGGTGCGGTTGGCGGACAGTATGTGACGACTATTGCGGCTTTTTAAGAGTGCCGCGTGTTAACGCGTGAGACAGTGCCGCCTCGTTCTTCTCAGAGACATACACGTCATCGAAATCAAATCCCGTTGATTTTGCCAACCGCACGGTAGGGGTGCGCACCGAGGGCTGTTGTTTTGGAAACCTTATAGAAGTGCTCGGCGTTTGCTTCGGCGCAGAAAGATTTGCACGTCGTACATGTGGACCACCAACAGGATGGCTGGCTATGATGCATTCGCTTACTGCACGCTACATATTCTAGTGTGTTCCTGTGTTTTCTGCCTGTCGAGCATCTCCTCGAGTTCACCACGGACCTGAGGAGACCTCGTGCAAGCTGCGAGTGTGATGAATGCATCAGAAAAGACGGAAAGTCGTCACGTTGATAGACAACGTGCATACTCGTGCCTGCACCGAAATGGACATCCAGGTTTTTGTTATTTGTTCTGCTGGGCCACCGCCGATAATACTCGCAGGTACACGATGTCGTTGTTCAACAACTTGCTTTGCCTTCCGTACGTGATCGTGGTGGCACTCGTTTCCGGAGAACCTGCTTACTTCACCCTCGTTCTGCCGCAGGTGTCCATGACCGGATGGTCAGTTGTCGTTGCAACGTGCGCCATTGGCTTCATGATCTCAACCTCAGGATTTGGGTTGCAGAAGCTGGTCTCGGCTACGACGTTCCTGGTTATCAACAACATGACGAAGATTCTTAACATTATCCTTGGCATACTTTTCTTGAAAGACCAACTGCCGAATTCCCTGAGCTTATTCGGCTGTATCGTGAGCTTGGCTGGCGGGTTCTGGTATTCGTACGAAACCAAGCAGGTGTGGTTTATAATTGAAGTCACTACACAAGGATGGTGCTCTGTTCATTTTGGAAAAAAGAAGTTACCTGTGATGGAAATCCTCCACTGGATTGACCCAAGGACATCTCCACCCAATGAACACAGTTAAATGCGCAGTTAAATGAGGAGACCCGCCTAGCACGCCGCAACTCAGCAGCCTCCCGTGATGTCGAAGAAGGAAACCGGAAACCGGTAACCGAAAGCCGACACAGGTCTACCTCGGCAGCGAAGAATGCGTCGGATGTGTAGGGCGTTACCGTATCTAACCCCCCCCCCCCGGGGTGCTTATTAAGGGCTGTTACATGTTACGGATCGCGGTCAGGGGGTGCGGGTGGTGGTGGGGGGGGGGCCCCCCCCCTCCTGCATGGCTGGCAGGTCACCCGGTGTCAAGCGACCGACTCCCCAACTGCCGCTGGCCAGGTCAGGCTGGCACGACAAAGGAGTTACGGAGGGCGGCAGCTTGGGCAATGCCGACTTTGCGGAGGCATTCAACGGAAGGAGTGTCTCACAGAAGTTCCGTGCGGCAGATAAGAGCCGACCGATTGCGGGGTATTGATATACCCAAGAAGTACAACACCACTTCACACGTCTCGGAAATGGTGGGCATCTGGGCTTCCATCGCACAAGTGCGCATCGCCAAGGAACTAAGTGTATCGAGCTCCTTTGTGCTGATCTTGGACGGAACGACACTGAAGCACGCAATGCAGATGGAGGTGTATGTAGTTATCCTACGCTACTTCGTCTCATCGTTGTGCGCAGTTAAAGAAACTGCCTTGGGACTCGTGGGGTTCGAGGCTTCCGACGATACAGATGGCAACACCATCTTCTTGAAGTCTCGTGCGATGCTTGCAGATTTCGGCGTTGCGGCACAGCAGATAACGGCAACCTGCAGTGATTCGGGATCGAATCTAGCGGGGCACATCACAGGGGTATACGGTTTGTTGAAGAAAGATTTCAACCCTCAGTGTGCCCGTGTTCCGGACTTTTCGCACCGACTGGAGACCGAACTTGAGCGAGCCTTCGATTCATCCGTTGTTGAAGAAATCACGGAAGCAATTCTTACGATGGAGGCGAACTTGCGAACGTCCGGAAAGCTTTATCGCCGACTCAGGCGTTTCGCTAAGCTGCAAGGCTTTGCTGCGGGTCCCAAACCATCCCTCCATTGCTCTATTCGGTGGTTGCCAAAAACCTTTCGTCTGGGAGAAGGCCGCTGCATTGTGGCCACTCTGGAAGATGTTTCTGGAACAGCGCTCGCGGGACTGGCACTCCGCGGATGCCAAGAAGGGTAAGGATAACCTCGCAGCGAAGCGAAAGGAGCTGCTTGGCGTTTTTGGGAAGGAGCGCAGGGCTCAGCAGTTCCAGCAGTGGTACCCTGTACTAAGGATGTTGCGCAATATCTCGCTGGCCTCGCAGCATCAAGAGCCCACCGTTCTGCATTTGCAGTTTCGGTTGAGCCGAGCTCGTATGGCCATCGAAGGGATGACCGATGGCAACGAAAACAAACGTCGCTTGGCGAAGGTCGCGAAGGCGCTCGAAGCCGTCGAGGAAAAGATAAAGAAGGATGACCACGCCGTAGCTCTCTCTCTCATTCTTGACGTACAAAAAATGCAGGTGCTCTCCGGAGCCGACTTGAAGGCGTACGGTAACGAAGAGTACGCCTATTTGGCTGCTTTCGTCGGGAGGTTTGAAGCGAGCTCCGTACAGAAGGACTGGCAAGACATAAAAATTCTTGCCGTTCAGTTCAAGGACTTGGGGTGGAACGCCTGGACCGGAGTATTCGCAACCCTAAAAGAACAAGGCAACCAGAGAGCCATTGACGTGTTGGCGCTGGTCCACACACATAGTCGCTACAACAGCAACGTAGCTGAGTCGTTTTTCAGCAAGGCCAAACAACGCGTGGGTTGCAATCGGCCCCATTTGGTGGTGGAGACTCTGAGCAACGAACTCATTCTCGCTGAACAGGGTAAAGGAATGACCGATGAAGAAGTAAGCGAAACCTGCACTCTCGGCGCCAAGATATGGCACTCTCGGAAGAATCGTCGTCATGGGGGGAAGACTGGTGGAAAGAAGAAGACGGATAGAGCCGACGCATTCGAGCAGGTTAACGGGGATATGCGCACTGAGTACTCGGGGTGTAGCGTTGTACCGTCTTTCGCGCCGTGGTCAGGGAACGAAACGTGGTCGGCGATGTCCTTCGCGAATGCATCCGAGTCTTCGGATTCACCGAATGCATCACTGCCTTCATCTTCGGTGTCGTCGCAGTCGTCCTCCTCTTCACGGTCCTCCTCTTCTGGCTCGACGACATCTTCAGCTTCCAGTTCAACATCCACGGAGGCAAGTGTAGAGCGCCAGGTCCCATCTCGACCATCGGAGCCGGGGGCTAAACTGCCGTTACCCGTGCGCTTGAAGCCAGCAGCAAAGGTTTCTGCCCGCCTGCTTGACAGCATGCACGAACCGGCACCAAAACGCGCACGGAAGTAGGCACTCACGAAGGCTTCGCATGAAGGAACAACCGGCCTTTTGATGATTTGGTATGCCAAAGTGGAAATCCCCCTCCTGTTCCGTGAAGACCTCTCCGGTCCACTGCACGTGCTGTGGCAGCTTGCTGGTACACCACGCGAGTGCTTATCCCATCCTTCCTTGTGTCCACTGCGGCAGATCGTCGTCCGTTGAATGCCTCCGCAACGTCGGCATTGCCCAAGCTGCCGTCCTCCGTAACTCCTTTGTCGTGCCACACACAGAATTTCACTCCTTCATTGTTGGAGCTAATTCCCAAGTATGGGTTGCTTGCGGCAGCAAGCTCAGCCTGAAAGGCTTGCGCGTCCTGTGTTTGCGAACCACGCAAGTCGCGGATACGAGCAAGCACCCTTTCCTCACTCCATTCAACGCACTCTCCAAACGTGCCGTCTGCAACAGCTTCAATGAAGAAGGCGGCATCCGTCATGTTTGTTGTTGTGTATTTACTGTATCTCAGGCTCCCTGCGGGAATAAATAGCTACCGAGAGCAGAGATGATTAATCCTTGTTTTAGTGTACATACTAAATACCGAAAGGTTTCCTCGGCCCTCGACTCTTGTTTTTTTAGCCCGTTTCTGGAACAGCGCTCGCGGGACGGGCACTCCGCGGATGCCAAGATTAGGGTAAGGATAACCTCGCAGCGAAGCGAAAGGAGCTGCTTGGCGTTTTTGGGAAGGAGCGCAGGGCTCAGCTCCTTGTGTCCACTGCGACAGATCGTCGTCCGTTGAATGCCTCCGCAAAGTCGGCATTGCCCAAGCTGCCGCCTTCCGTAACTCCTTCGTGCCAGCCTGACCTGGCCAGCGGCAGTTGCGGAGTCGGTCGCTTGACACCCGGGTGACCTGCCAGCCATGCAGGAGGGGGGGGGGGGGGGGGGGTGTGACGAGCTACGAACAGCCGCCTGACAAACCAGACTCACACGCGCAGTCCTGTCTGCAGACACTCAGGTTCCACGCTGATGATGGTCCGCCTTATGTGTCCGTGGCTTAAAGGACCGAAACACGGCGCAGACGGGACCAGTGCGGTGTTGAGCACATACCCATTCCAAGCACGTTCTCGCAAACCCCCCCCCCCCCCCCCCCCCACCTCCACCCGCACTTGTTACCATGTTACGGGTTAGGCCAAATCTTAATAAACCCCCTGCCCCCCCCCCCTCTACCAGGCTCACACCGATGTCCTGTCTGCAGACACTCAGTTCCGCGATGATGATGATGGTCCGCCTTATGTGTCCATGATCTCAAGGACCGTAACACGGCGAGACCAGTGCGGCGTTGAGCACGTATCCGTTCTCGAAATCCCCGCCACGCACATTGGTTGCTGTTACAGTTGTTTACATACTGTATTATTCACGGAATAGGGTATTTTTTTTTCTCTCTTCCGGAGGAGTGTCACAAAAGCTTTCACTCTAAAAAACGACTTTTTTCGGATTTCTGCCGTTTTTGCCCGCAGTTGTAGGTCCGGAAATGGTCGGTTCTATACGAGATTTTGAGGACACGATCTATCATTGAGCAGGTCTTTCCTAATATCCGGTCGAACATCAGAACTTTGATCCACCCTCCCAGAGAATGGACATCGCATTTTCATTGCATATCGCACGATCGCATGTGCGCTAATAATGATTATCGCACGATTCTCACATCTAAGGCTATGGGGGGGTGTTAGTCCGCCTTCCTGGTCAGCTGCCGTTGGTTTCGACTGCGAGGCCTGCCCTCAGAGTAATTGATTTGAAGTCAGCCGCAGTTTCTGTGCGTGAGCCAGTACTGCCAAGCAGGTTCAGGCCTTCGCAATGCCGGAAACTGTTTTTGTTGCAGAACCAATAACCTGCCCCCCCAGAACATACTTACTGTCACAGCTACAACGAATGTTGGCAGCGGTTCAACCTGAGCGAATTCAGCTTAAATATCACAATGAAACGTTTTGTCTGCTTGTTCCCAAGGAGACTCTCGAGTGCACTAATGATGAAAAGAACATAGGCGAGGACGCGTTGTAGAGTTCTGGGCAGTCTTGCTTCGATTGAGGCATGTTTTCTCTGCCCCTCGCGTGGACGATTAGAACTCGCGATGCCTTGCTTAGAGTGTCTTCCGTATCGAGAAACGCAGTAGAAAGAAACCGCATCAGTCTAATTCGTTGTCATTTGCACCCCGTATCTTCACACGGTCCGGTCCCCACCCCCACAGGTACTCTCCTGGTTAGAGGTAGCGATGATGAAGTAACCCCTGCAGGTGCCCCAGAACAGTGTCTTTTACCCCCCTGGAAATTCCCCCCCCGGCCTCAGGGGGGCGGTAAAAGACAACGAATGAGACTGATGCAATTATCCTCAAGCAGCACCGTGCAAACTCGGCTTGGCGTGTAACCTCAATCACGAGGCGGAACGTACGATCCTGCTTGTAAAAGTGGCGAACCTTGTAAAGCTATCAGATACAACGGCCGGGTCCGTCAGTAAACGCAAAGTTCAGTTTTGTTCTTCTGTGATGTCCGTCAATCTAATAGAAAACAACAGAAGTCTGTGCGTTGTACGCGCGCAGGATCTTCCATTTTACGATAGAAACGAAGGTTCTAATGAACACACTGTGACTTGTCTTGCATGATTGGCTCGCAATTTGTTCTCGGGTGCAACAAGTCGGTTTATGAGTTATGCTGCAACCCCACGACCACTGTGCTCTGGGCGGATTTCGCGTCGCAGTCATCAGTAGGCCGCGCCTGAGTGTTTTTACTGATCGCTCAGACACGGTTGTGTAAAGACCTTCTACCCGAGACGAATTCTCCTGTGCTCGTAGCATAGACAGTCCTGGCTGTGTCGAGCTGCGCCTGCTAACAAGTCCACAGCGCTGTCCTGATGTTACCGCCCAGTGTGTCGGTTTCATGGACCTGTTGACCGATTCACCGTGACCCTCTTCTTGACTAACATCGTGTCGTTACGGATCACGGCAAGCGGCCACTCCACCCTTCTAACTGTTTAATTGAGAAAAGAATGTCTGTGCACTTCCCTTCGTTTCGGGCTGCAAGCTATGCGTGAAGAGGGAGGGTATTGATTGATTGTGCAGACTAGCTGGGCCTGCTTCTGGCTGGCTTGGTGAGCGAGCTGGACTCGGCTGGCTCGGCTTCCGGATGCTTGCCGGGAGTTCATTCCGGTTTCCGTCCGGACTTAGTCGAAAGCTTCGGATGGTAGGCAGGGGAGCGAGGCTTGCACTTGTTGCTCTCTTGAAGCTCGCAGGTGAACTACTCATTCCCTCATTCCCACCCGCCAGGCTGCAACACTTTAAAAACATGTCCCCGACCTGATGCTCAAGCGTGAAGTTCTGAGGGCCAGTGTCGCCGTACTGCAAAAGGTCAATAGTGGTCGTCCGACTGATGCTGGCTGCCGGTCGCTTGCTCATGTGTGGAGAAACGTACACGGCCACGTGCCTGTGCGACGCTTTGCAGCTTCGGAAGTTATTACATGTCTGCAAGCGCTTGAGGCCGTCCACCCTTCTCCTATCTTCCAATCATCGACAGCCGTAGACACCGATGCCGGCGTGCTCAATGAGGCCGCGGTGCAGCTAATTCAGCATGCTTGCTACCTTCGAACCAAGTTCCACATCTCCGAGGCTCCACGGCTCTTGCGGGGGATCTATCGCTTTTGGAACGTAGTTCCACCTTGTTTATTGTACGCGCGAGAAGAAGTCGTAGCCAGCATCTACGCCGCAGTAGAGGCTGCCAGTCTTCGCCTGCCCAGCATCGGGAATGAAGTCGCGATACCCATGATAGCTTCAGTCTTCTACCGTTTGACCCGGAGACGCTGGTTTTCGTCTCAGGTTATGACCATCAAGGGAAATTACATAGCTGCTGTCGATGTGCGCAGAGCGCGCAACATCCTAGCTCTTGTCCAACGGGCAGTCTCAAGCCGGTTGAATAAGGACGCTTCGCCGCTCCTTATGGAGAGCGCGTTCCGTTTACTGTACGTATATCCTTTGCTGCAGTTGGTGCAACGTAATGCGCCGAAGGACAGTAGTTCCGAACAATCCGACGTATCGAATGCCGCGAATCAGTTGTGGGCTGCGACCATTGCAGCATGGCGAGCAAGCAGCGCCGTCAATCAAGAGAGGCTCGCGTTCCTGGGCACCGATACTAAGCTTCACGTAGTCCACGCCATTGTGCGCTTCTACAGGAACGCCGCAGATTTTCCTCACCAACCAGAACATCCGCTCATTTTGAAGGACTTTGTCACCAGTTTGCATCAACGACTCTTACGGGACATCTCGAGTGCAAATAGCGCGCCTACTCAACCAGTTACCCGCACCGTACCCTCAAAGGTGGAATTTGTTCCCTCTGCTCTTGAGGAATGGCGTGGGACAGCACTTTGCAAGGACTCGACTCCTTTCCTTGGAGAAGATTACGATCCTAGGATGATGGTCCACCAGCGAAACCAGCGCTATTCATCAGTGTCGCGTCCTGATTTCCAACCTCAGCCAAAGCATATCTCGTTCAGCCCTGCACACGTGCGGCAACTTGTTCGCTTTGTGTTGCTGCTGCACCCGCTACTTGCCGAAGTTCAGCGAGGCGCCATCGACACTTCATCAAGCCGCGCAGCATCGTTGCAGTTTATTGTGTCATCCATCCTCGGAGCGGTACCAACTGTAGCATCCTGCCTCAACGTCTTACTTTTTGGAGACGTGACCCGCATCTATCGTACGTACAGCTTAGCTGCCAGCGTCCGGGGATCTGAACGAAGCTCCGCAGATGCCGAGCAAAGTCGTGCTCTGGGCACACTTCTCAGAAAGTGTGAGCAACGCTTGTTCAAATCTCTATCCAACTCACGACCAGTCGACCATCTGCTTGCCAACGTTGGGTACGCTCAAGACTATGCTCGACCGCGACGGTTGGACATTCTCTATTTGCTTGAGGCACAAGCGAATTCGGCGTTGAGAGCAAACGCCGGCCTCTGCAAACTAATTTGGTCGCACGTGAACACGATTCTCGCAGACTGGTCCCGCATGCAGAGCGACGCGTCTGGCTTCAATGAGCTGGCCATCGAGTCGAAGAGTGTTGCTGATGCTTGTTGGTTGAATATATCGATTTTGAAGCAAGTGGTGGCGCAGTATCCTCGGGCGCAGGGCATCGTGAGCCTTCAGAGTTTTGAGGTGGGTTTGCGTGAGCACATGCAACAGCATTCAGGTACCTCGAACATCCCTATGTTTGGCGTCAAGGAAGTAAGAGAACTTGTCACGGCGCTGGTGACGTTGACGCAGAGAACTTCGCCGTTAGTTGGAATAGCCATGAACGAGCTCTCGAAATGTCTCTCTATCCCGGCCGGCGGCGTTTCTTCTCACCGTCTGCTCGTTGGTGATTTGATTCATGTCGCAGGAAGCATGTCTCGATTGTCCGTGCATAACGAGCAGCTCTTCGACAGGCTGGCGTGGGATCTTACTGTCGATCATAGCCGACTTTCTCCGATTCAGATCTCTCGGTGTCTTAAGCTTTGTGCATTCCACGAAGATCTTCGCAAACAGTGTCTGACGGGCCTGCTCCACTCACTAGACAAGAGGGTACGTTCTGCTTCGGTCGGGAGTCAGGCTCCTGACGGCTTCAGGCAAGCTGTAGTTTGCTCGTTAATCTCGTCTGTGTCAAATCTCTCGACAGGCAACGTATCGCTGCTCGAAAAGCTGGCTTCCCTCATAAGCGAGATTTCCCCCGGTGCGTCCTTGTCGCCTGCTACCGCAGAAGCTTTGCTGCGCGACTTGCGGAGAGGTAGGCTCACCAACACGACCGTCTTGGAATCATACTTACTGCATTCCGGCAATACCTCTCATCACGTAGGTATTAAAGCTGTTTGATTAGAAATGGCTTACTCATCTCAGATCTAGATCTTCCTGGTTTTAGTTGAAGGAAGTTTTCTGTTAGCTCCACATTAGCTTGTTTTCGCCGAATTGCGTGATATCGTGCAAGAGAAGGTGTACTGCAGGGGTCTGGCGGGGCCAAGTCAAACTTAGTGGACCTACTTGAGAGTAGGTCCTTACCAGAAACCGAAGTAGGATGTGACGTCTATGACTGGTATATATACCCACCGCATGTGCGACCACCGCTGCCGCCACCTGATATTGCAACGACACATCGAAGATAACGCGAACTACGCCGTGCGACTCAAGTGCCGAGCAAAGGTTGTGCAAATATGCTCAAACAACACTCGCACCAGTGGAGAAGGTTTCTCAGCTTCTTCGTGAACACGAGCACCCCTTGTGGTTACTCTTCGGGGTGCCAGAAACCTTTCCTCGATCGGCCTCTTGCAGAGTCTACCCCAGGCTAGTTCAGTAGCGGATTCACTTGGGGACCTCATCGGTTCAGCGAAGAGGCTAGTGGCGCTTCACTTGTCCTCTCTGATGCACGTGTTCTGTTCTAATTGTGAGTTAAGCCTCATTTTTCTGGCACCGATTGCAACTTTCGCGTTGCTGAAAGCACAGAAAGTGCGCATTACTCACTCGAGAGGGCTTGAGCCTACAGGTGTAAGGCATCCAACGCCTCTAAATGGTGCCAGCCCTGTTTACAATTACGTGAACATGAAGTACTGTACCGTATTCGCAGGGTGTTTTCAATTACTGGTTCGTTTGTCGGAACGAGAGTGTGTCTTCGAAACGAATTAATCAACCCAAATAAGTGACCCTACAACAAGGAAGACAGCGAACTAAAATGACGGCGCTTTTCGTGTTCGCAGCAGCAGTAGCAGTGTCGCCACCGCCCGCACACATGGTTGAAATCGGGCAGTTCTCAACGCATCTGCCCGCAGGAAGCCCAATTCTCAACTCCACGGAGACGGTGACAGTGTACTACCCCCAGGACCTTGACAATGGCCCGTACCCGGTGGTATCCTTTGCCCATGCGATGTTCACTGGCGGGCCCATCGGGCGTCCAACATACAAGGACTTGCTGACCGAAATTGCGAGCTACGGGCTCATTGTCGTGGCCCCGAACTCGTGCCTTGTTCGCTACTGCGACGACTTCTGGAAGGACCAACTTGCCGCCCTCGATGCCGTCAAAAACGTGTCCAACTTTCACGCCTTCGCGCACGCTGATTTGAATCGCACGGGCGTTGTCGGTCACGGGATGGGCGGCCAGGCCTCCGAGCAAAATGGAGGTCCGGAAGGAGCAGGCCACAACATTTACGCCACTGTCCCAATTAATCCCCAGTCGCGCGTTGAATGGGCGCAGCTGATCAACGTCCCTGCCTTCTATACCACGGGTTCGTTGGATGACGTCGTACCGGCTGCCAACATTAAGCGTGCATACGAGGCCACAGAACAGAGAGGCTCGTACTACCTGAACCTCCTCGGCGGCACGCACAACGAATGCACCAATTACGGCAAAGGCCGCCTCAATCTGTGGATCGCTCTGTTCTTGAAGTGCAACTTGGACGCGGTGCATGGGCCAACCTACTGTCGCGTTCTGAATCAAAACGTTTGCTCGGCAAACGAGTATGTCGAGTGCCTTTCGAAATGATCTGTCGCTGGATGTTTCAATGAGTTTATCAAAATGCTCCTCTACTTTTTTTTTGAGGCCGGCAGCCGACGCAACCGAGCTGCTTGCGGGCTCCCCGTGTGTCCACAACGCTACGCGGTTTAAATTCAAACGTGTTGCATCAGCATTCATTGCTTCGCTCAACATTCCCGCAGCTTTTTTGCATCGATGATGTGCTCGACGCCCGTTGGCATTTGATGCGAGACTATCTAAGAAAGAGAACAGCCAAACGAAGAAAACATCAAGGTGGCAATAGCTCGCTGTTCTTTGCATCAGATCTCATACAAAAACGTTTTGGCTGCAAGCTGTTCTCCGACAGGCCCTTCCCATTCCACCGTTCCAAGTTCCTTGAACGCTTTGGTTCTCCTCTTTTGCAAGAAGTGCTAGCAGTGCAAGCAGCCGAGTTGGTCGTCGAAAAGAGCGCGCTAAAAAGGGCGTTGACTGAAGGTTCGTGTGAGCGTAAGTAGGGTGCTATCTACGCCCTGCCAGTGAACTTCTTCTGCAAACACCGCAACCTCAACTGTCACAAGGCGAGGGGCGTGGAAAGGCAACAACAATGTCGATAACGAGAACTGTCCAAACGCTGGTGCTTCAAGACGGCCACATTTTGCTGGGCGAGTGGAAGCGAGGACCGTACAAGGGAAGGATTGCGGGCCCAACAGAGTGGTTACAGTATGGGGTGCGAGACGAGATGGTCATGCGAAAGGAAGCAGCCGAGTGCGTCGAACATCTGACAGGCGTCAAGCTGCAAAGGCCAAAGTTGGAGCGAAGAGCCACTCTTCTTTTTGTTGAAGAGGACCCCTACAGCTTGGACGTGGAACACGTCTACTTGTACGAAGGAGTAGGCAAGAGACAAGAGCTCGTGGAGAGCGACCTGATGGTGCCTACCTGGACTCCGCTGGACGACATTCCTTACCATAAGATGCCGGAAGACGATGCTGTGTGGTACCCTCTTTTCCTCAAGAATCGTCTTCTGCGAGGTACATTTGTCTTCAACGGAACCGTGATGAAGAGCTGCAAGCTACGCTCTGTCGATGCACTTGACGACCCTGCCCGTGACCACATCATGCCTTTTCTTTAAGACATGGGGTCTTATATCTCCGATGATCTCTACTCTTGAATTCCCACGCCAACTAAAGGCACACCGCGAAACCTAAAAGAAATTCGAGATGTCGATCACGAGAACGGTGCAGACGATTGTTGTAAACGATGGGAAAATCCTGCTCGGTGAGTGGAAGAAAGGGCCGTACACAGGCCGGGTAACAGGACCAATGGCGTGGGTGCAGTATGGCTTGCGCAGTGAAGCTGGTATGCGAAAAGAGGCGGCAGCTTGCGTCGAAAAACTGACAGCGGTCAAGGTCAAACAGGCTTTCATGGAGCGCAGAGCCACACTGCTCTTCATTGAAGAAGACCCATACAGTCTGAACGTGGAACACGTGTACATGTTTGACGTCGGTGTGAGCCCGCGAAACCAGATTATGGAAAGCGATTCGATGATCCCCTTTTGGGCTCCCCTGCGTAAGATACCGTATGCCAGAATGCCGGAAGACGACGCCCTCTGGCTTCCCCTCTTTCTTAAGAAACGATCGTTGCAGGGGCAGTTCGTATTCAACGGCACCGAACTGAGAGCGTGCAAAGTGAAGTCTGTGGGCAAACTCTTTGACCTTTCGAGGGATCATATCATGCCTTTCATCTAATCGTCTTAGCAAGAGGCACACTGTTGCAACCTGTGTCGACTGCGAGCAGCAACGTGATATTCGAGACCAGTCAAACCCTTGCAAAGGCTGGCTATTTTAAAACGAATTTGTCGGAAGAGAAATCTGCGACGATTGCCAAGCTGCGTGCTTTTGTGACAAGCAATACAGAAGCACTGCCAGCAGAAACCCCGAAAGCGAACGAACTAGAGTTGTGCAGGTTTGAAGCGTCCTGTCCGCACAAAAAGTATGGGCACGAATTAGTGCCGACTGCTCTTCAGATAGCGGCTGAAACACGGACAGAGCGTCCTGTCTAGCATTTTCTGAGGATACCCCAACTTTTAAGAAAGCTTTGTTTCCCCGCCTGTTTGTGCACCCAACACTGTAACAAAATCTTTTATTCATTCGACGAAGCACGAGCGACCACCAAGACGACCCGATTAACGTTTCCATCTTTTCTCTTCCGCTTCCATACTCATCGGGATTCCACGTCAGCCTCATGGTTGAAGAATCAGAAGCAAAGCATTTTTGGAGTACCAAGAGTACAAATGAGCTAATACACACAAACGAACTCAGATGCTTCCAGTATCGCCCAGTTGAGCGGTCCGAGAGCCGCCTAAATCCCGCCTCAACAATGTCTTCTGCGCGACATCTTGGCTGCATCATCGCAACTATCGGACTGTAGTCCCGTATCGCCTGTAATGAATGTAGTAACACGAAGCAGTAAAGCAGAGAGTTCACAAGCCAAGTCTATCCGTCCGGCAAGACGTCGTCTTTTGAGTAGGAGTTTGGAACCGTATATAAACTTCCAACCGCAAGTACGCATCACATTTCTTTATTCAAGGAACCCCGGCTCCCTTGCAGGAACGGGGCAAAATAAGCCGGGTTTACGGCTGTTTAGCGCGACGCAGCGCGCGAGGCCACATCGCCCAGCTGCATGAATGACAAACACCCGCCGTCCAAGCACGTGTACGGCCTGGGCGACAAGAAGTCGAGCCTCGTCGTTGGTGTCCATCCGACAGCCGAAGATAGAGCGCGCACTCGGTACTTGCAGCTCGTGAAGCAGTTGAAAGACGTCGGCGGTGAGAAAGGAGGTAGCAAGAAGGCTTGCGCTTTGCTGGAAGAGCTTGTCTGCAATGATAGGTTCTTGCACCCGAGCAACGCGGCGACGCTTATGCCTTTTATGCCATACGACAAGGTCAGCATCCAAGAGCTGGTAGCCGTGGCTTTATGGAGGTGCTTAACTCAAGGCGAGCCGCTACTGGTGAAAGATTTCAACGCGCTAACACGTGCCGGCATTTCGTGCGTGCAGTCGGACGCTCCAGAAGTGCGCAGAACAGGGTTTCTCGTCCTGTTGATGCTGCACTTGCTCCAACAAAGCTCGCAGGCCTTGGCCCTCCAGCTACCGTCATATTCTTTCAGCTGTAGTCTGATATCAGCACTGAACACGTCACTCGACGCAAAGTGCAGCGAGAAGCGCGGGTTCTCAGGGAAGACATCGTGGCACGAAGTTAAGAAGACTCGGCTGCAATCGCACCTAGCTGCTCTGACCGTGTTTTCGAAGTTTTTTGTCACGCATGTGTACTCGTACCTGCATCAACACCCTTGTGACATAACGGGACTGCTCATCTTGACAGCTCAAGAGTACAGCCACAAGGCGAAGGACATCCCTGTCGTACGCGAATGCATTTTGTGCCTCTGTCAAATTGCAGAGATTGACCCGGAAAGCGTTGAAGCTGCAGTGAAGCACCTGCCGGCGGACATGAAGCAAATCCACAGCGGACCGCCTGCAAGGAGAGACCGTGACTTGAAAAAAAAAGAAGTGTTCACCTTCCCTTGCTGGGACTCTCTTGCCGCCGCCAACCTGGCAAAGCTGTGCCTGGGCGTGCTTCACAAACTCGGGAGGGGCGCTGCGCTGAAGAGCCCGTTCATGCGGTCCTTGCACCTTTTCGCGCACTACCCAAAGGAGTTGGTCTTTGCCGAGGTCATATTCGGCACAGTCAAACGTAGCGGCATGTTCTACGTTCTTCTCGAACCGGATGAGATTTATGGGTCGAAGGAGATGCTACTAGACTATGCAGTCAGCAGGGTTCAGAACATGCTCGCGAGTACACAGCAGGTTCTGTGCAATGTCGGCCTGCGACTGACAACTGTAATCTGCGAGCAGTATTTGCACTACGTTTTGAAGAACAAAGCAGTTTCCAAGTCGCAGGAGAGCAGTATTTATTCGGTGCTTGCAAACCTGCAGCCATCGGTGGACGGCTGCCAGGAGCGGTTTTCCTTCAACCCGCTGATCACATCGAACAGTTTGAAGGCCAAGATTTGGCTGGCAGCCGTAACGCTTGCCCAGCACGAAGGTTTTGATGCCACGTGCAAGCCCGTGCGTGTGCGAAAGCTGTTGCAGGATCTGATCGTCACTGTGAACAGCTCGCCTCTTCAGGCCGACCACACCATCGAATTCTTAAAGGTTTTCGTCCGAGCCATGAAGCTCCTACCCCCTCCACCAGACGGCTGCAGAAAGATGCTCATTCCGGCTTTCACTGGTATCATAGAGCACCTGACACAGCGTTGTATTCATAAAATGAGCATACACGGTTTTTACAGTGTCATGCAAGAGTTCTTGGTGCACGTTGACGTCCTACAGGCAGGGCAAGCACCCAGTGCTCATCCAACCAAAAAAGCGGCGCTCGACATTGACTCCGTGCCTTTTCAACGCATGAATGGTGATACCAACACCCTTAAACTTGTTCTTGACATACTGGACGGCGCTGTATCGACGGAAGTCGCGGCTGCAGAAGAGGTCTGCATTGCACACACCTGGGTGATATTTTCAGTTGGTACACACAATTGCTTGTCTGCAGAAAAAGACCAAAATGAAGACGACTTTCTCACGCCACCGCGCAGATGGGAACTACTCGAAGGGCCGTCTTACTTCGGACCATTTGGTGGGGTTTGTAGATTCTAATCATCCAATACCCTTTAACTGAACAGCTTGTGTCGCAGCATGGGGCGGCCGTGGAATCGCAGGATCGACAAGCGAGTGCCACAGCGCGGTATGGAAGGTTCATTGTGGAGGTGGTTCGCTTCACAGGCGACTTCGGGAACGTGATGGTCAATGGGGGTGACAACCCGAGCAGCAACATGATGCAGATGCTTCTCCGCCTGCAGGCACTGTTGTTCACGGAGCCGCATCACATAGTGTGGGAAGCAGGCCTTGCACTCCTCAAAATTGCGTCGCGATCGCTGCCATCTGTTCGTGTAAAGGCATACACGATTCTTACCGAAGTCGTCGAACTCCGCTGCGAGACCGCTGCACTCCTCGCACCACTCATTGCCATCATTACAAGTCTGATGGAGCTCCTCGATTCGTTCCTTTACGCGCAGTCCATGCTTGTTGACGTCGATGCCGTTGGTATGGTGCCAATTTGGTAAAACCGGATTTGAAGAGAGGGTTCCTACTCCCAGCTTGTTGTTTATCTTCCACATAGAGCCTCCGATCGCATCGAGAAGAGCCCCTCTGCAATCCTTTTCACGTGCATTTTCATACACACAGTCGACAGCGACCAGGTTGTTTTCAACTTCTACGAAAGCCACGAAAAGCTGAAAGGTCGCCTGGCTGTGTATGTGCGGTTTTCGGAGAAGTGCTTCAAGCCGCTGGGTCCGATGTCAGAAGTATGTTTCCTAGATGCTCGTCTCGCACTCATACCATGCATACCAAGGCGCAGACTTCACAGAGATAGGCCTTGGGGTGTCAATGCTGTGCTTGTTTTTTTTTGTCGTGTTCGCTTGAGGAGAGAGCTACTGTTAGCGCTCGCTCGCTGTGAAGCGCTGCAGACAGCTCTCGTCACTGATCGAAAGCACTTCGTCCCGACCGACGGTAGCATAACATTACTTATTGCTGCATCCAAATCGTGCAACGGGTTTGCAACTTGACCCCAATTGACCAGCCACAGCCCCATGTGTTTCGTAATACGTATTCCGGATATTATTGTTGAAAACGACAATAAGGACGAAGAATGCCACAAAGAGAAAACATGAGGTGATTCTTTAGCCACACGAAATGGCTGGTTTCTTAGTTTGCGCTTTGCAGTTAGTGAAGCAGCAAGCACTTTCCGGAGCCTTACGAAGTCCATGGAGCCCGATGGGCCACCATCCCTCGAACACCACACACCGAGAACGTAGACACCAGTGCCTTTCTCCTTCCTAGTTGTTTTCGCTGCTCTGCGTCAGGACGATTATATAGAAATCCCGGATTATCAAGCCAACTTTCACAATCAAACAACTCAGGGAATGTTGTCGCAAGCAGAAGAGTACTTGAAGCGATCTGCTGCAGGCATCTCAATGATGGCTACCAAGGCGCCCACCGTGGAACCAGGTGAAATTGACTTGCTCTTTTCTTGAAGACGCATCAGCTGTCCCGCTCTGAACCGCAGCTCTAGCCCTTGTATTCGAAAAGAGCCGTGAAATGCCCGTACGAAGCGGGCTCCAAGTTGTACCCTTGTTTTTCTCGAAAGAACCTGCGGGTAAAGCAATTTCTGCCGGTAAACGCGGACGGCTTTTTCACAGGTACGAAGGAGTCCAAGCAACCAGTCCAAGCCATTGCGACAGATCCCAATAGAGGCACCACAGGGAGTAAGCAACTTGGCTCTCCAAGAAGGACATTGGTGGGTCACGTACATTCAAGCTGCGCGGTCGAGAGAAGAAGGTTGGTGAGGGCTCCAACTCCCCACTCTCATCATCAGTGCTGGGATCAGTTTGTGTTTTTTGGACAGTCCGAGCCTCAGCCTGGACAACCATGTAGGGCTGTCTCAAAGCATCACCAATACCCAACATGCCATAGTGAAAAAAATCACATCCTGACAAATTCTTTCTCCAGTTGGCCATAACGTCTCTTCCCAACGCCGGGAGAGTGGCGCGGAAAGCATGTACCCTAAACTGACTCTGCAATGGTCTTGAAAAGCGACCCAAAGCGACCCCTAAAAGGTCCAGACCTTGAAAGGGTTCTAAATTGACCAAAGGTCACCCACGGCGAAAAATATGCCGCTATTGCTGCCCATGAATCTGAATATCTGTAAGAAGGGACCGAAATCTTGTCACCCATCTTGCGAAAACCTAGGTTAATAGAAGGGTGGCAACAAAAATGTCGAATTTCCACATCGAGGAGGTTATTTCCACCACAAGAAAAGAACGGATCTACGCCCATTCTCACGTCAAGGGAT
This sequence comes from Diplonema papillatum, assembly GCA_030068145.1. Classification (NCBI taxonomy): domain Eukaryota; phylum Euglenozoa; class Diplonemea; order Diplonemida; family Diplonemidae; genus Diplonema; species Diplonema papillatum. The sequence goes on from JAPJBO010000908.1 coordinate 18,578, forward strand.
TGGTATGTCTTATCTTTTGCACACCGTTGTCGCAAGTCGACTCGCAGAATTCAGTGTAGTGTTGTTGTTGTTGTCTGTATCAGAAGAGTCATTTCGCGCTGTAGACGTTGCTGCGCAAATGACGAAAGATCGAAGAAGGACAAAGGGTTGACAGTGTGGAGTGGACCCGGTAAACAGGAGTGTTTTTGCACAGGTTTGGTCATCACACAGGGACTCGACGAAAATGGCTGCGCCAAAGAAGGCTTAGACGGTATGGTCGGACAGGCAAAGGCAAGAGAAGCCGCAGGGATTACCGTCGACATGATCAAGAGTAAGAAGATGGCCGGTCGGGCCTTGCTTTTTGCAGGCCCCCCCGGTACAGGTAAAACGGCGCTGGCCCTCGGGATTGCTCAAGAGCTTGGTTCGAAAGTTCCGTTTTGTCCGATGGTGGGTAGTGAAGTGTACTCGGCAGAGGTCAAGAAAACGGAAGTTCTCATGGAGAACTTCAGGCGCGCCATCGGCCTCAGAATCTCCGAAATGAAGGAAGTCTACGAAGGCGAGGTTACTGAAATCACGCCCCAAGAGACAGAGAACCCGCTGGGTGGCTATGGGAAGACGGTGGCTCATGTTGTCGTTGGTCTGAAGTCGAACAAGGGCACCAAGTCTCTGAAGCTCGATCCGAGCATCTATGAAGCGATTCAGAAGGAGAAGGTGCACATTGGCGACGTGATCTACATCGAGGCAAACAGCGGTGCTGTGAAGCGTGTCGGACGCTCTGACTCGTTTGCTACTGAGTATGTAATCTGTTGTTGTACTGAGAGAAGGTTGTGTCGTTGCGTCTTACTACGTGACTGCACGCGCACTGCACTTAGTGCGTTAGACTAATTTTGAATGCCTTCGGCTACCTGAAACGGACACGTCTTGTTCAGAAAACGCAAACGTGTGTTGAGAAGGGCGGATGCGTGCTGCGTCGCACGTACCGGTGTTGTTTTGCTTGTATGGCGGTATACAATCTGCGAACGAATTTATGCTCTACAAACAGATTTGACTTGGAGGCTGAATCATACGTTCCGTTGCCTAAAGGCGATGTTCACAAGAAGAAGGAGATTGTTCAGGATGTGACGTTGCACGACTTAGACGTGGCTAACGCGAAGCCTCAAGGTGGTCAGGACGCGATGTCAATGTTCAATGCTATGATGAAGCCGCGCAAGACAGAAATCACTGAGAAACTCCGCGTGGAGATCAACAAGGTCGTCAACAAATACATCGAGAATGGAGTCGCAGAGCTAGTGCCCGGCGTTCTGTTCATCGACGAAGTGCACATGCTGGACATCGAATGCTTCACTTACCTCAACAAAGCACTCGAGTCAACGCTTGCACCAGTTGTTGTTTTCGCCACTAACCGTGGTGTAACAGTCATCCGAGGTACTCAGGACATGAAGGCGCCACACGGTATTCCCGTCGACTTGTTGGATAGACTTCTCATTGTCAAAACCCTTTCGTACTCTACAGATGAACTCATGAAGGTATGTCTTATCTGGTTCGAACTGGCAAGGTCTTCCATTCTTCGCACGAGTTGATCCCTTCTTCAGGGGTAGCAGAACACTCTCCTCTCCGCAGTGGGTAGCGACGTATGAAACGTCACATCATTTTATTCATCAAAACTACACCCCTCGAAGGAATTTACGTGGTGTCGACACGGAGTGTGCACAGTGCGTTGCTCAGGGTAGTCGAAGGCCTGACAAACACACCAAAGCAACAAATTTACTACTTGTGTCGGTCACAAATAGAACAGTCCCGGACATGGCAGCCATACCCCAACGAAAGTGTACACCAAATAAACAACCCACACGCATATAACCCTCTTCTAGCTCTAAGACAACCCATTTAACAACGGTCACACGTAGACCTAAACCCCCGGAATCTCAAGCGAACTTTAACTCCAATGCTACGCAATTCTTCCCCTTTTACACAGATTGTTGACATTCGGGCGCAAGTAGAAGGCCTCAAGCTCGACGCGGAGGCTATCAAGATGTTGGGAGAAATTGGTACACGAACAACGCTGAGATACGTTACTCAGTTGCTCACTCCTGCTTCGATCCTGTGCGAAACAAATGGAAGGGAAACAATTTCGCAAGAAGGTATGCCATGTCTTTCTTCTTGTCTTCTCGTCGCGACCCGTGATCAGGGCCGACTTTTTCTTTTGAAAGTATGCTACCATGGTTTGGCCCCCCGGGGGGTGCGTTTTTTCCGCCGGGGGCCACACCTCCCCAGACCCCCCGGGGGTGCGGGGAAGAATACTCGACGTAGCTGCTTCGACTCCGAATGGAAGGGGGGAAATATAGAGGTAAGGGGCAAATACAATACAAACACAATCTGATTTGTTCTTCGCTTACACCATCCAGGACCCCCAGGGACCACGCAGTGGCTTTTCAAGTAGTCAGATCCGGAGGAGGCGAGAGATCTTCCTCCTTCGGTAACCACCCTCCAGGCGTCGCGTTCTCTTTCGCCTGGGTACCCCGGGTGTACTCGTCCGCCCTCTGTTCGTGGATCGGCACCCACGTAGCCGTGAGCTCAAGTCCGTACTCTCGGGCCAGATCGAAAATGCGCGACAGTATTATGTTCGCCGCGTAATTCTTCGAGTGGCCCTTGTTCAGGCAATGAACCGCCGGTAGGTTGTCTACCATCAGCTCTACGGACACTCCACGGTGTGTTCTAACGGCCAGCTCGAGGCCTTTCAACACTGCGAAAAGCTCTTTCAAAAAAATGTGCTTTTCTGCGAAGTGACCAAAGAAAATGCCCTGTGACACCCGTTCGGGCTCACCCTCGAGCAGCGCCGCCCATTCTTTTGAGGAGGCGTCGGACCACAGTCGGATCGACTGCCCCCCGCGCGTGCCCACTCGCGTGACCCACCGGTTCTCCCCGATGGTCGCCGTGAGGCTTTCAACTTCGCGGGCTGTCGACGCCGGAACGTTCACCGGCACGTGACCCATGCCTGCAGACCTCCCACCGACAGTCGTGAGGAGAGTCTCTGCACGAACGAAAGAGCGCACCGGGCGTACGCCAAGGGAAAACGCGTTGTGTACGCGAACCACACCAGAGCGCCGAACAGCCTGTAGAACGCCCGGGGAGAAACGGCTCCGCCCCGGAAAACGGCGAGTTCGGAAGACCGCAGCAGCTTTTCAACCCAAGCAGTGGCCATACTGTACCGAGGTGGGCTGCTGGCCAGATCGAACCGCAGCCCCAAAAGGTCGAACTGCGTGAGGGGGATCCCGTACTGGCCTTCGTCGTCGTTGAGGACGCAGTTCACCTCACGACATCGCCGGGCGAAACGTGTGAACTTCTCTTCCGCCTCGGCCAAAGAATCGCCCACGATGATGAAATTGTCAACCCACGGGAGACCGTCAGTCTCCGGCAGGATGACGCGAGAAGCTCTCTGTGCTATCGCCGGAGCCCAGCTCCAGCCCATGCACATCGCCCTTAAACGGGCTCTGACGAAACTCCCACGTGGGCCCGCAAGGTTCATGCCGAAATACCCGCGGACGCCCTCATCCAGTTCGAACTGGTAGAAGTAGCTCTTCGCATCCGCCAGGTAGACGACCGCCGAGCTTAGCACCCGATCGATCACGTCGGGCATGGAGGGCAGGAGCATCGGAGGCGGTCGGGGCATGACAGCGTTCAGCTTTCGTCCATCGCACACGAACCTCTCCCCCCCGCTCTTCTTGGGAACCGTGAATGCGGGGAGCACGACTCTCGGATGCTCGTGTGCTACACCGTACTTCAGCAGGTCCGGAAGGTGCGCCTCGAGGTCCCGCGCGCTATGGCCTCTGAGTGCCAAGAGGAGGCGTCGCGGACTAGCGGACTCGAAAGACTCACGCGACCTGATAACGTCCAACACGCCTCCGAGTAGGCCGTGTGTATCCATGGCAAGGAGCCTGTCGAGATCCATGAAGGAGGACGTGATGGGCGCTAAATACCCCTCCGAGCTGCGCTGCGCCGGAGGAGCGGCAAGCTCGTTGACGATGAGGTCGCCCCCGTAGGCGACGGTGACGAAAGGCGTAAAATCCGACGGCGGGGCATCGCCGATGCCCCCATGGTGCCGGATCGCTTCCAAAAACGCCGGGGGGGGTACATCCTGCGACAAAGCATCGGGTCCAGGATAGCACTTGGACAGGGGGTTACGAGGAGCTCTCTTCGGCGGCCTGTATGGGAAAACCGGTTCCAAAGGGAGGCTCACAGGAGGGTTGCCGACGCGCCTGCCGTCTCCCGGACGAGGGGTACCTCCGCCTCCGGGAGGTAGCGCACAAGGGCATCCTGGGTCGAGTGGCGGGACACTCTCCGGAGCGTGTCGAGGTCGACGCCCATCCTCAGGAGGCGAAACAGCGCCCCCCGGCGCAGGGAATGCCCCGTCAGAGCCTGGTTGGCCCTCTTCAGCGCCGCCACGACGCGGCGGAACGTGACGCCCGCGAAAATACGTTGACCCGGGCGCGTGGAGCGGAGGAGGGATCGGAGAGTCTGATCCTGCGGGGGTGGAAGGACCACGCCGGTCACCTGTCCCAAACGGAAAGGGTCCGATTTCGAGCCGACCCAGTTCACCGACCAGAAATCGGAGCTCTCGGTCACGTTTCGGGCCTCTCTGGTAAGGACATCGTCCACCCGGGCTGCCCCCTGCCACGCGAGGGTGATGGCCAGACGCATCACGGGATCTGATTCGAGGCGCACGGCGCGCTCCACATCCTCCTTTGTGGCCGGAACTGCCTGCTTGGTCGGCCGCAAAGCACCCGCCCTCTTCAGGGACCTGACGAAGTCCCGAACCAGCTGACTCTCGATCGGTCGACCGAGACGCTTCTCCGCGGATTGTACGATGACCACGTACTGTACCGCGGTGGACGGAGAGATGGAGTTCAGTTCGCGCGACAGGAGACGCGTCACAAACAGAACGACCGCCGTCGGAACGTCCAACGGCGTACCGAATCGCGTCTCCCAGTGATGGCGGAACTCTAGGAAGCGCCGGTACACCGAGTGAACGCCGCGTCGCGTCGACAACGCCAGCGCGTCGCCGATGTACGAGTTGGCCTTGCCAACAAGTCTCTCCCGCTCGCCGTTCGACAGCGGAGGCTCCAAGAAAAGCGCCCGACCACCGGATGTCGCGCGCGGAGGTGGGGGGAAGCGGTCCAGGACGCTCAACGAGACCCCTTCCTCCTTCCGCTCCACGAGCTCCAGCACCATCGCGGTGAGGCGCTCCACCTGGCCCTCCAGGCCCCGGATGTCGTCCGGGCGTTCCGCAAACGTCACCCGCCACGCGGGTGTGTCCTGCACGTCGACCTGCAGGGCCCGGGCGACCTCTTCGTCTCCTTCGGGTGTTCCCGGGAGCGGAATCCCCGAGGGGGTGCGCGGAGCAGCAGCGGGAGACGAGGCGGCGGAGGGCAGCAGATGTGGCGGCAGTTGAGGAGGCGCGGGCGGCGTAATCCGCTGGCGTCGGCGGAGCGGCCAGGTAGTCGAGGGGAGGGGCCGTCGTGGGCGGGCGACACTGACCGAATCAGCTCTTCGAAGTCAGCCGGGGTGGCCGTGGGCGCGGACGCGCATGCCAACCAAGCCAACACCCTTTGTGCCGTCCCGCTTGGCGGCTGCTCGCCCCCCAGGGCCCCTAACAGGGACCTCAGGTAAGCGTCCGCGGAAGCGCCGGCAACCCCTGCCAACCGGATAATCGGCCGCAGCCGACCATTGTCCGGACGAAAATGGAAAGTGGACGGAACTTGGAGCCCCGTCACCCAGTCCACCGCGGCCTCCCTGCTCCACTTCATCCCCCTTTTGTTCTTCGCTTACACCACCGTGTGTTGTTTTCTCACTCAGGACTTTTGATCTGTTGTGTTTGTGTGGTTTGTCGTGTAGGGGTAGACCCGCATGACCTCACGTCCTTTCAACACGTGGTTCTGTAGTTACAGCACTTGGGATCCCTTCTGTTCTTTGTCGGGCGGTATCGTCGAGCATTTCCTTTCAAGCTGGCGCTTCAGGGCTCTCGCGGGGGGGTGATTTAGCCCTAAAATCACCCCAAAAAAAAAACCCAAAAAAAATGGGGGGGTGATTTTTTAAAAAATCACCCCCCCCCCCCGAAAAAAAAAAAATGGTCCGGGGTAGGGCTGGGGGGTGTACTACACCGTGTAGCGTACACGTGTTGATCCAGGGCTGGGGGGTGTGGCTGTCCAGGGGGGGGGGCTGTCAGGCGCTGTCGGGTAGGGCTGTGTCGAAGAGGTGCCCACGGCCAGTAGGTAAGTGACAAGGAATCCATATCCATACCTCCAGGGACGAAGAAAGGAAGAGGAGTACACCGCAAGAAAAGGCACTAACCATGTCTCAAATAGCTCCTCTGTTCACACAAAAAACGGTGAAGCGTCGAGCACCTGAGTCGTACAAAGTCGCTTACAAGAAGAAGAAGCACACGGTCACGGTGTCGTATGACTATACGAGCTGGAAGACCGACGACATCCTGCTGCAGGCCCTGGCGCGGCAACGACAAACACCGCCCTTCCAAAACGTGATCGGTCAAGGACCTGCTTGGCCGGGGAAGGAAAAGGCTCTCGCGCTCATCAAAGCTCACGACAAGAAGCGGGACGGGGTCGTGGCAACAGGGGCTGCGGTGGCCGCAACCGGTTCGCAATCAGCACTTGTTCTCGGGGGCACTGCTACCGGTGCAGTTCCGCGTCTGAAGCCGCCTGACGAAGCTGGGATCGTCTTCCACCCGCACCGTTTGATGCACGAGTCAGACGAAGAGTCGTGCAGCAGCAACGATTCGTTCGTGAGAGCACAACGGGAACGTGTTGCAGTTGTTCGTCCAGCCATCATCGTTGAAGATGCGCAAGAGGCGGATGCGGACGTGCACGATGTTGATGCTTCTGATGACGAGGAAAGTCCGGATGAAGACCAGCTAGGGTTTGTGGAGTTCCAGAGCTCATCGGGAAAAACTGGCAAAGTCAAGAAGCAAACCCTGCTCCGACACCAAGGGAACCATCCGTGGCTGGAGATACGCAGTGATGGACTGAGGTGCGGGCTGTGCCAATGGTCGGATTCCAACCAGATCTTCGTGCAAACGAGCTTTGTTCAGCTCAGGAAGTTGAAAGCTGCATTGCAGAACCACACGAAGTCGAAGATTCACGCGACATCCGTCGGTCGTGCACCTGCCGCCATCCTGGAACACCTCAACACGAGTCGCACCTACAACACCGACCAGCTCAAGAAAATCATCGACTCTATGTTCTTCGAGCTATCGCACAACCGCCCCCTCTCTCACCTTCGCCCAGCTATGCAACACTATGCGCACTGCATGGGTGATTCCGCATTCATGAAGTGGATGCAACAGGACATCACGTATCTCTCAGCTCAAGCTCTGCTCCAGCTTCTCCATTGCATTGGCGAAGTCTTGAAAGAGGACATCACAATGCACTTGAGCAACGCTGCGTTTTGGGCTGTTTGTGCAGACGGAAGCGACGACATCTCCAGGGAGCACAAAATTGCTGTCACCGTTCGGATGGTGACCGAGCAGGGAGAGGTCACAGAGCGGTTTTGGTCCATGACCAACCTGTACGATCGGACCGGACGCGGGCACGCTGAGGCTGTGATCAAGGAACTGCAAATCGACGGAGAAAACAAGAATCTGAAAACCACGTTTGTGGGGTGCTCGCTTGACGGCACAACAAGCATGTCGTCGGACAATCTAGGAGCGCAGCAGCGCCTCCGCGCTAGGACGAATTGTTCTTCGTTGTTCAGCTGGTGCTGCGCGCATCTGCTTTCACTCGCGAGTGTCGACAGCTCGACTGCGATCCCAGTGATGAAGCAGTTCTTCCAGGTGCTGCGCCAACTGTGGGTCTTCTTCTCGGCCTCTCAAAAGCGTCTTTGTGAGATCGACCGTGCGTTTGAGGAACTCGCCGACCGCTGCGAAGGACCCCAAAGGTCTATTGTCGAACCGTCTGAAACTCGCTGGTTGGCTTTCACTGCGTGCACAGATGCCGTGCGTACCATTTATCCGGCTATTGTTCGGGCACTGGCGAAGCTTGCATCTGAGCTGAGTACAGCGCGCTTCCTACACGTCCACCTGATGTCTGTGCAGTTTGTTGCCTCCCTCTGTCTCGGAAGCGATGTTCTGAGCGACCTCAGCGCGCTGAGTCTTGCGTTCCAAACGCGGGACTACAACATCATGGATTGTGTCAAAGGGATCGACTTGACAATCAGCTCCATCCGGAGCAGAAGCAACGCTCCTCACCGCAGTCTCCACTATAGCGGATTTTTGCAGCTGTATGCATCGGCAACGGGGGACGCTTACATCGGGAGAGCGACCTTTGACAAGTTCCACGAAGAGGTCGGAAAGCCGTACCTGGCATACGTGGTTGCTGAACTCGAACGCAGGTTTGCATCCCGCACGTTCGTCAACTCGTTCAGCATTTTCGACGTGCGGAACCACCCGAGCGATAAGAGATTGCAGCTGACCTACGGGGATGTTGAAGTCTGTGCTCTGTGCGACCACTACGGACGCGAATCGGTCCTGTCGTATGCAGAGAAGCCCGTCCTGGAGGAGAGGCTTGTCCCTCGCAGAAGAAACCACGAGTCTACTTCGCGGTATGTAGAGGTGGTGTACAATGATGACCCCTCGACGACCACGAAAGTCACCAAGCGTGATGTGCCGTTTCTCGTGCTGACACGTGACGATGTGCTGCGGGAGTGGACAGGGCTTCGACAGGCCGTCAGTGACATGAGTTTCGCTGCACGTCAGGACGCAGGTTCCAAGACTCTGTTCAACCTTGCAAACACCGTTACCGGGAAGTTGCGGTACCCAACCCTACGAAAACTAATGCTCATTGGCCTCTGTTTACCCTTGGTGTCTGTTGAGTGCGAGCGGGTGTTCAGCCGTCTTAAACTGATCAAGACGAGCCTGCGCAACAGCTTAAGCGACAAGAGCCTATCAGCAATCCTCATGATGTGCACTTGTGGGCAGGAGACATTGACCGCAGACCAGTCCACACGCGTCCTTCAGAAGTTCAAGTCGTTGCAAAACCGCCAGGTGGACTTCTGCGACTTGGCTGCATTCAAGGGGGCATTGTGTGATACAAACTAGGGGGGCTTTCAAGGTGTCCTTTCAAGCGCACCACGCCCCAATGGCCTTCTCTTTCCGGTATTCTTCTTTTTTTGCTTCTTCATACGGGTCTCTGCAGCGTTGGTAGAGATTGTGGGGGACCCGAAATCACCCCCTTTTTGGGCCTCTAGGGGTGGAGCGCGAGAGCCCTGTGGCGCTTATGTAAAAAAAAAAAAAGAAAGTACCACCCCCCTCCCAGGACCCCAGTGCGGGGTAGTTTCGGGTGGAGGGACATGGTGGCAGGGTATGGTACAACAGCAGCCGCACCTGCACCACCAGCACCCGCCTGTACCCACACCTACCCACACCCACCCCTACCCACTTGTACGGTACCCACCTGTATCTGTACCTGGTCCTGGACTTGTCTGTACCTGCCTACACCGGCATAGGTAGGTACAAGTGTCATGGGGGGCCTTCACGTGGCGACACTGTTGACCGCACCTTAATTGAGTCGCGGTCGCCGATCGCGGAATAAGTGCTGACAGCACCGCCCGGCGAATAGAGGGCCACAAAAGTGGCAAATCGACCGGTCGGGGGGTGCTTAGCAGCCAATGGCCTGATGGCTGAGTGCACACCTAAGCAGGGCTGCATCCTCGTGTTGTAGCCGTGTTGTGTATAAGGCTTCGTGGGGGCCTCTCATCACAATAGGCGCAACCTTTCTCGACAGTGATTGGACAGTCGGGATGCCGGGGGCGGGTCTCCATGAAGAAGAGAAAAGTAAAGCAAGACCTGCCCCTTGCGCCTGCTGTCTCCGGCTGCTTCGGCAGACGACACATACTACTACTAGGACGTGAAGCGCGCACGGAGACAAACAATATGCGGGGCAAGAAGCGACCGAAGCATGACACGACGCGTGCAAAGAGGTAGTCTGTAGCGGCTTGTGCAGTCTATCGACACAGATTGTTGCTGCATAACAAGTTCAAACTACTACTACTTTCCCCCGCATCTCCCGCGGGGGAAATCGCTTTTTTTTTCCCCCCCGGGGCCAAACCGTGCTAATACTGCAGGGAATAGTTGACTAGACCTGCTAACCACGATTTGAGGAGTCGGGAGAACCTACAAAGCCAAAAGCAGGACCGGTACTCAGCGCCAGAACTTAGCTTTACCAGAATTTAGCTTCGCCCGAACTTAGCTTCGTCCGAACTTTTCTTCGCCAGAACGTAGCATCGCCCGAACTTTGCTTCGCCCGAACTTTGCTTTCACCAGAACTCAGCTTCGCCTGAGCTTTGCTTTGCTTTGCCCGAACTTAGCTTCGCCCGAACTTTACTGTTATCCGAATTATAACTACTGCCTCTAGTCGCTGGGCGCCGGTCTTTACCGGCGCACGTTGATTGTGCACGTCAACATCGAAGGGCATGCAAGTCGAATGATCATAACGTCCAGAGACGGTTGGTACTGCTCTCTAACCACAACCACAAAACAGATGTTGCGGAAGTAGACGGGCTCTTCCACGATGCGAAGGCTTCGGCCAGACTGCTTGCAGCAAACGAAGATAAATTCATTATTCAGTAATGATCTGGGTCGTGGCCCTTGCCCAGTGGTTTCGTACCAGTGAATGGCTCCTCGGCTGTTTTCCTTTCGCGCCTTGCTCATAGCGGAAGGTCATCATGCTGCACATGATGCAAGTAGACAGCCATCGGCAGCAGCAGCTAGCCCCATTATTTGCTTTTAGTTTAGACCTTAATAAGTTATTGCTGGTGCCCCGACGGGGGTAGTGCACTTTGGTTGGCCTGTGGATTTCTTACACGGACTTGCGGAACAGAGACACGCAGAGCACACACGTGGGAAGTAGCTACCTTCCATGGTATGTCTGCGGATCACATATGTCACAACCTGCGGGGCGATCGATGCGTCAGGCGCAAACACCGGTTGCGGATCATATCTCCCTTTTTCCTCGCGAGAGGACCCTAAAGAGGGACTTTTACCGCTTCGCTTTTTCCTTTCATACTAACTTCGTCATAAGCCAAGATGAAAAAGAGGATGTGATGCTTCTTCCCGCTTTCGATGCGAGTGTCCAGTTAAGAAGCTTGAGAGCGCCTAAGCAACTATAAAGCTCACTACGAAGCACGCCGACTATCGAGTATGCAACACATGCGCATAGGAAGACACCCCGCGGCGCTATTTTTTTGTATAAGACTGCCAGTTGCGATAGATCAAAGGAGGTAAATGTGCTGTAGCCCACACGAACACAGGTAAATCTGGGTTTGGTGGCGGGCATAAGCGTTCAACAAAAAGACCCTGTATTGTTTTCTCCCCCTCTAGCCTCCTTCGAAATGAGCACAAGGCAGTCCTTCGAGTATTTTAAAACGAGGGCGATGTCAGCCAGGCTATATTTGTAGCGTACCGGTGACCAATCCAACACTGCAACAAAGTATCGTTTTCTTTGTACCCATCGTCACGCCACAATCAAGAACTGGATCAGAACCAGTGTGCCTTGATATGAGAATTGCCAACTGAAACAAAAAAAGGTGAGCAATACTTATTGGGAGGGGGCACAGCGGGACGAGTGCGATGCTTCGGAAGCGCACTGCGACAGCAGCCAAACGATGTTTCCAAGCTGAGAGTCGACGGGCAGATATTTCGGCAGCCCCGCACCGTCCTGTAAATTTGCAGGTGACAGTCATCAGTAAAAAACAGATGGAGGAAGCTGCCATCAGCGCTGCCGTACGGCAAAAGCTGGCAGAGCTCCAAGACCTGCAAATGAAGCTCAAGCGGAAAGAAGCCTCACGCCTAACGAAGCTCAGCAGCTGGGCGTTATCGGCTATTCTTGTCATACTTTTGTGGACGTGGCAAGTGCTGGGCTTGAAGCAGTGCCACGGATTGGTGGAGGCATCGTTGAAAGAGACCGGCCTGTACGTAAAAGATGCAGAACGCGCCCTCGAAAGCGCGCAGAACATGTGGAAGGAGAAGATGGTCCCCATGGAGGATCGGTTCAGGCAGTGTGATAAAGAGCGAACTGCACAAGCAAAGAAGCTGAACAGCTTAACTGCAGCCCTGAGAGGGTCACTGGTAGCCGTCAAAGCTTGGTCGTGGGGTGGCGAGCCGATTGAATATGGCCAAGCAAACGCACACGTCGTTATTCGAGACGGTGCCAAAGTGCGAGCAGATGCTGACCCGTCGTCGACTGAACTCTCCAAAGTTGCGTGTGGAACCCGCATTGTCATCGACATGACACAAGGGCGGCGTGTACACATTACGTCGCCTCAGGTTGGCTGGATTTCATCTCACACCAAAAGCGGCGAACCCATCCTCAAGTACGAGGACGGCAGCTAATCGTCACGCGAGAGCGCCGTCCTCTCTAGGGCTGAGGGAAAGCAAACACCTCCTATCTGCCCTAATGACGTTCGTCGCTTGATGAAGCTCATCAACCACATGAAGCCAGGACTGCAGCATGCTTTAAGCCGTTGCTATGGGTATTGATGGCTCTCGTTCTCCGCCATGAGCACGCTCGATCGTAAACTTACTGGCTGCTACTCGAGTATTGCTCCGGCGTAGAAGTTCTAGCAACAGTAGTGCCCGTCGTACCTAGCGACGCATGTCACGCGCCGCCATGGGAACGTGTGCCTCGTTCTTAGTTCTGCTGGATTCCTCTGAGCATAATGCTGCATGATGCATCCATTAATGACACAGTTCGAAGAATCGATCAGCCGCGTTCCATCTTTGCGTATTCTGCGACGCCCCTTTTGGAGCCCACAGCAAGCAGCTGGCTGACTTTTGCAAATCCAGTGCTGTCCTAATACTTTCAAGCAACCAAACACGCTCCTATCGGTTAGGATAGGGTCCCATTCAGCGCACGTTCTTTCGTAATGCTCACGGATTTGGTCTCGCATCTGCTCTTCCTGTTGCAATAATCCTGTCACGCATACGAAATGTGAGAACGGAGCCTTGGCCCGTCTCGGATGTCGCTCGACACAAAGAACCGCGCAATGTTCGGTGACCCGTAATTCACTTCTGCGTCGCCGGCGGCTCCTTTAAAATTGAGGCAGACTAGGAATATTCTATTTGCCCGAAAGCTCGTCCGATACACGACGTTCTCCTCTCTTGTCATTCCCAACGGCCCCTTCGACGGGGCTTCCGCGATCCAAAAGGATTCGGATCTTGTATACTGGCGGAATTGTACACGGGAGCAGGAAGCGCTTGACAATCTTGTAACGTGAATATAAAACGAAGGCTCCGAATTCGCGACAGCAGAGTGTACTGTGCTTTTTGTGCCTGCTCCACCTTATTGCTACCCAAGGCCGCCCCCGCGGCGGCACAACAAACGCTTCCCATCTGCTGTGACGTAGACACGGAGTGTGCATAGTGCGTCAGGGTAGTCGAAGGCCTGACAATCGCACTAGTGCAACAAATTTACTACTGCTACCCACGCACCGAAACATCTCCAAAGGCTATCATCTCTAACACGATTCGGGCTGCTTTTCTTGGTGTTGTCCGATAGGCTTTCTTTGCAGAAAGGTCCTCAGCAGTTACGAAACTACCGATCTTTCGGGATCGTCCTTTACATCGATTTTCTTCCAGTTCTCCGTTTCTCGCCTTCTTTGTTGCATCCTGGTCAGACTTTGATTTCCTCTTTCCACGTACGTAATTCCTGAAGGTCTTTAGTTGCAGGATGCGACCTGGGTGCAGGTGAGACTGAAGCCCAAGCTCCAAAGAAGCAATGTCCGAAGGTTTTGCCAATGGAATGTCTACAACCATCACCACAACTTTGAAGAGTCTTCACGGGAACTAAGGGAAGGGGGGGGGGGGGGGGGTTCCCTGTCGGCAATGGTTGGGGGGTATGCACCTCGGCAACACAATGACGTGCGACGGGAACACACTGACATTCGCGAACGTCAATCGTCAAATACGTTTGTAAGCCCCACAAGACTCAGTCCGCCAAGTCCGCCGCCTCCCTTACGAATGCCATTGGGTAGTCGGAGTCCGGCAGCGCATCACATTTCAGCATCGCGCACTGCTGGCATACGAACGGCTGCTTCAGTACCCCTGTCGCTGACACATCCTTTGCAAAGACACGCGTCAGCTGGACAGCTTCGAACCCAGAGTCCGATGGCGCGCGGTGCTACTGCAAATACTGTTACCGTTGATGCTGCTGCGATCAAGGCTCTTGAAGACAACCTTGTACCGGTAGTTGATGCATTGGCAGCTGCGGAGGCAGAGAATATGCGGCTTGAGTCCGTTCTTCATTCAACAAAGGGGGAAACGGAACGATACAAGCGAGGTGCTGAAATTGCGTCAGCTGCAGAACGTGCAGAGAGATTGCATGCGGCAACTCTTCACGCGACAGAGTTGTCAAACGCCAGGCGGGAGATCGACGATCAGCAGGCCACCATCCGCCGACTTCAACACGAGCTCGCCGATGAGCGGGCGCGTGCCGCATCGCAGGAAGATCCGCTGCAAGTATCACGCATGCGGCTTCGTCTCTCAGAGTGCGAAGCGGAGATTGACGCATTAAAGCAGCAGCTTGCCGCCACGAAGCAGCAATTGGCATTGTTGACTACTGAAAACACGGAGCTCATCGGACGGACAACGCAGCTGCGCATAGAATCTGAACAGGCGCTTGCAGGTACCCACGACCTCCAAGCCAGAAATCAAGAGCTGCGCGATTCACTAGCGCTCACTGTGGCCGAGCTCGAGGCTCACATGCAGCAGTCGACTGAAGGTAACATGTTGCTCGGCATGAAAATCAAAGGGCTTGAATCCGAGCTTCTTGAGCAAGAGCAGCATGCCCGAGAGCTTCCTCGTTTGAGGGATTTACTGGACAATTCGCACAGGACGTTGCAGCAATACGACGAAGCTAATCACAACCTGAGTCACAATGCCGTTCGGCTCGTGGCGCAACGCTCTCGATTGACTCATTCGCATTTTTTGAACTCGCGAATGAATATGCTGCGGCGCGGTTGGTGGAAGTTTGTCATGTTCTGGATTCGCCTGCGTGTTGATGCATACCGCACCGCGTGGGTTGCTTTGAGTGAAATGGTGGAACGCTACCAGGAGGATGTAGCTGGGCAGGCAATGCGTATGACAGCAGAGTTCGAGATGAGCATGAGCCAGCTGCAGGACGACATGTCAAGGCAGATGGTTCACATGAAGGAGACGTTGGCGCGGGAAGCTCGTGCATCGGCGACGGAAAAAGACTTTCTTCTGCAGGAGCTAGAAACAGAACGGGAGCGGCGTCGAAACCTGGAGAGGGAAGTCGCAGATCTGCACGAAGATCTCCGTAGGTCGGACTCAACCTCGCATCAACTGGCTCGTCAACTGGACACGTTGTCGCGGACGTTGAACGCGGACACTGCAGACTTGAGAGAAGAACTGGTGGGAGGCTACCAGAGAATGTCGGACGATCTATTTATTATGTGGCAGAAACTGCAGGACAATGTATCAGTGGAGCTGCGGCGCATATCGGATGAGGACGAAATTCAGAAACGTGAACTTGAAATGGCAAGACGTTCAGCCGAAGATCAGCATCTCAGAGCAGAAGCAGTTGCGCAGCTACAATTGAAGCTTCGTGATGCCGAGGCAGATGCAGCCGATTGGAAAGTACGGGCAACCACGGTACTGTATTTCATGTCGAATGTCACCAGCCAAACATTTGCTGACTCAGTTCAAACGCTTGTGAAGGTATAGCAGGTCCTGATGTGAAAGATCACTGGTTACAAGAATAAGCAAAGTGTGCTACATCGCACAAAAAAGTTCACTGGAGTCGAATCATGAATTTGGTGAGATGAGAGCAGGGTTGTGCAGCAGTGCTGGATCTTGTACACCTATACACAGGCTGTATCGCGCCTTGCGCACGACATGGATGAAGCCAACTCCAATCTTCGAGACGATTACGAAGCGGCTGTTTGGGGTCTCCAGCGCCAGCTCAATGATCATGTATGGTACTTTTTTGTGTACCATTGTGGTACTTTTTCGAGTACCAGTGTGGAAGGATCTGTGTCAACTTTCGTTCTGCTAAGGACCCGAGGTCTGCTTGGGTCAGGGGCTCCATCTGCCGCTTTGACAGATGGGTCTCAAGCTTAGCCTGCTGTGTTTTGTCTAGTCCTGTAGTTGCAGGAGGTTTCAGCACGCCTGCCTTCTGCCTTCTGACGTCGCTACGCAGTGGTTTTTTTTTTTTTTTTGTTTCATTGTTTCAAGACAAAAACAAAAAAGGAAACCCGTGCTACCCGGGGGTCCACTGCGATTCCGCTTCCCCCACTCAGCAAAGTCCATGGCGAACGCTCTTGTTGGGGCTTATGTTCCCGTAAATCGACCATGCGTGTTCGAATGCCCAAACGGAAGGTCTTGCTCTTTGTAAAGCGGTTGCGGGCTTCTTGACCACTTGTTTCCAGAGTGCCCTTCTCAGCCATTCTCACTCGTACCTTTGGAGCGGGTTGGAAAAAGCTAACCCAAAACAGAGAGCCGGGCCGCTTGCGACATTGTCGCTTGGAATCCGAGCCTGCTAGCACTACTGAGACATGTCCTGCGAGAGAAAATTTTGATGGTTCTCCCCCACAACAGATTGCGGCAATTAACGTAAACTGGCGAGTAGAAGAGCTGCAGACAAAGATGATCCAACTCGAAGAGGAGCTGCGGCGCTCACACGCAAAAATCATGACTTGTGAGGAGGAGATCGAAGAGGTGTGTGTTAAAAATTGAAAGTGAACAAACAGGAGGTACCACGAGCTCGGCTGGGTCAGAGGTGGCCGTACCTGCAAATGCAAGGAGGGAGAGTTGTATGGATCTTTTCTGCATCAGTAACTTGAAAAAAATACACACAGTTGCATCGAGAGCTGGCTGACGAGAGAGAATTGCGAATGAAGCTCCAAGCCGCGGCTGAAAGAGGTGGGAGGACAGAGGCCGAGCGTGAAGCATTAATTGTTGAACTTGAGCATGAGCTACGGGAGATGGAGCGCGCACATCGAGAGGCGATGGAAACCTCGAAGAGCACCATAAGTCACCTGAAGGCGGAGCTTGCGCAGGCTCCCGACACTTCAGTTTTTAACAGGGAATTGTCCGCCGCCCGCGCAGACGTTGAACGTGTCCTGTCCGAGAAAGAAAAGTTGCGACGTGAACTCGAAGGCATGCGCCAAAAGATCCAGCAACGAGATGCAAGCATGTCGGCTCGCGATGACGAAATGGAGCAGGTGATTGCCGAAAAGCTGAAACTGCAGAAAGATCTGAAAGATTCCGAAAAAGCCAGGCGGAACAGCGAAGAGCACCTCCGACGCGAGATCGATCGGCTCGAAAGCTCGCTGAAAGCCGGCGATGACCAAGTGACCGTCTTACAAAGCAAGATTGATAGCCTTAAGCGGGAGATGAGGGAAGCTCAAGGCCAGTCCAAGTTCCAGGCAGAGGCTCATGCCGATCAAGTAGCAGAATTGAACGCAGAGCTAGCACAAATGGAGAGTCAACTCGGTGACATAGGCAAAGTGCGGCACGAACTTGCTCAGACAAGATCCCAACTCGCAAGCTTACTGGAGCGGTCAGAAGAACAGCGGGTAACCATTGAAGAGCTGGAAGATGTAAACAGAAAGCTGGGCAGAGAACTCGAGAGTGACAAGCACAAGCTGGCTCTTTCAAGGAGTGCAACCAGCAAGTTCGAAAAGGACGCCGATGAACTTAAAACAAGGTTGCAGGCAGCAGAAACAGAAATGGATGCTTACCAGCGAGTATGCATTCATTGTTTGCAGTGTACTGTACTGTACTGTACTGCTATTTGAGAGCACGACAGCAGGTAAATCAAAGAACGCTGCGGTGCTCACAGGTACAATTAGGGTCCTTGCCAAATATTACTTGCCACCAGAAGCGGAGTTACAGAAAACCGTCAACCCTCAGGCCGTCGAACGTGACAAGAAAGAGAAAGAGAAGAGAGACCGTCAAATTGAGGACCTCCGACAACGCGTGCAACAGCTTGAAGACGACATTGAGGCTGCATCATCGAACCTGCGAAAGGCTAACGACAGTGTTGAAGCCGGAAGACGCGAGCGAGATCGGTTGCTCAAAGAGAAGTCGAGCACCATTATTTCTTTGGAGCAACAGCTTCACGAATTGCAAAGCGAGCTCGATGAAGGTATTATCTCCCATCTAAATATTTCGAGGAGGGGTTGTGTGCTGTTAATGAGTTTGAGAACGTTGTATAAATGGCATTGCCGTGCCATTGTAGTGGGGGTGTTTCAATTTGGCGGAAAGCGCAAGGCACGTAATACACACAGGTGTCAAGGCTGAGCACTTGCATAGAGAACTCGCCACAATCCGGCGTGATGCTGAGCGAGATCGGAGAAGACTGGAAGAGCAGCTTGGTGAGATGGAGAATCTTAGAAACAGCGCACTGCAGGAAGGGGAAGCGTTGAAGCTGGACGTTGAAGACCAACGACGAGAAAGGGAAAAGGTGCGAACACTTTTGCAGCGAGAGGTCGAACGTCTCAACTTCAGGATTCAAGAATTGGAGGACCAAGTTGACCAGCAGAAGCAGAAGGTAAGCGACGCCGCAACCAATGAAGATAATCTCAGAGAACAGATCAAGCGCTTCAAGCAAATGGCGGACAAAGAGCGAGAAAGAGCGGATCACGAAGCAGAGGAACGGCACAACGATGCCGACCGTCACCAAGAGGAGGTCATCGCGTTGCGCAAGCAGGTGCAGACAGAGCAGATTAAACGACAGGACATGGCCTCGCAGCTTGGAGCCAGGACTGAGGTCTGCTTTGATGTTCACATGCACTGCTTGCCATTTCCTCTCACGCTGAGACTGAGACAAAGAGTAAGCATTCCTCCACTTACACACAGGAGCTGGAGGCATCTGTTGAAGAGCGGAACAAGCTTATGCGCGCATTGCAAAGTGCAAAGGACGAACTGGAGCAAGCAAAGGTATGCATTGCTGTTCTTCGGAAACCCCTAATGATGGGGTACGTGCTAAGCACGGGGCTTTCAAAAATGGGGAGAGTTTCTCACCGGTATCATTTTTGTCGGAGTAAAAACCCCAACGAAGAATAGTGTCTTCTTCCTCTCGAAACATCTCCATGGGTCCAGCCTGCGTGCGGGTATACTAGCTTCCTCACAAGGCACCCTGTGAACGTTTTGGTGTGAGGATAAGTCCGCCGGGCGCCTGCTCCGTTGCGGTGTTTGCCTTCTGACCAGTGCGTTCCACGTCTGAAGGGTCGTTGGCGACGTTGCGTTAGGTTCATGCCTTCTGTGGGAAAACAGACTTGACCACGAATTATGGAAAATAAGCTCACTCTCAAGATCCGATGTAAAGAGTCATCGTTACCTGGCGAAACCCACTCATGCTGCATAATGCGTTGCTCAGGGTAGTCGAAGGCCTGACAATCACACTAGTGCAACACATTTGCACTCATGCTGCCTGAGTTCAGCCCTCAGATCCAGGAGTCTCCAGCGAACTTCAACTCTAAAGGAATTCTGTCTTTTCCATCTGAAGAAGTCATTGCAAGCAATTCTCAGGTTCAGCTTCGCCAGACTGACCAATCGCTTAGAAGGGCGCTCAACGAGCAAACTGAACGAGCGGACGAGGAACAAGCGCGGGCAGATGCCGAAAAGTCGCGTGCTGAGCATGAGCGCATGAACTTCGAAAGAGAGAGAGCGCGTGTCGTGAAGCTAATGGACGAGGTGGAGCAACTGACGAACAACGGGCGCATGTTAGAGACTGAGCGTGAGACGACCAAGATTAAGGTCATCAAGATAGAGCATGATTTGTCGAAGGCACACTCTGAGTACGACAAGTTGCGCAGACAGCTTGAAGATGAAATGGAAGCATTCGAGAAGGAACGTGTTCAACGTGCCGAAGCTGAAGAACAACTTGCTCGAATGATGCGTGAACTGCAAACAGCGATGAACGCTCACACTGTGTCAGCAGCATCTGGAGAGAAACTCCAGCGGCAGCTGGAAGACGAACTAGCGGAAAAAAGTGAGTTGGAGGAGAGGCTTAGCAGACTTCGTAAAGATGCACAGGAGCTGCAACGTGTGTCAGCTGAGCGGGAAGCTGCATATCAGCAGCGAGAGGAGTTGATGGACAGGCTCAAGGCAGAAGTTGAAAAGACTAGTGAGCTTGAATTCCAGTTGAACAAATTGCGGCGGGAGGCGCAAGAAGGCATGAAGCTTGAAGCAGAGAAAGTAGCATCGCTGGAGAATCAGTTAGCCCGCTTAAGACGCGAAATCGAAACTCTAAAGGCAGATGCCAGTCGTGCTGTCGAGCTTGAGCAAGCCGTTACAAGAATAAAGCGAGAAGCTCAAGAAAAGCTCAACGAGGATGCCGACCGTATTCACAATTTGGAGCAGCTTCTTTCAAAGCTGAAGCGTGAAAATGAAGGTTTGAGGGATGCCGCCGAAAGAGCTCAGGAGGGAGAAGACAAGAACGCAAGAGCACGGCGTGATTTGCAAGACCAACTCCACCGAGAGAGCGAGAAGTTTGCCGAGCTTGACCAGCTCAACTCAAAGTTAAAGGCCGAACGCGATCACTACGCTGAGCTAATCGTCGAGCTCGAACAACAGCTGGCGAAGCTTAAGCGTGAAGCAGAAACATTGAGAGAGGACGCGGAACGCGCTCAGCAATTGGAGCAGCAGATTACAAGGTTGAAACGCGAAGTAGCTGAAGCCGACAGAGTTCCTGAGCTTGAGCAGTTAGCTGCTCGTTTGCAGCGCGAGCATGACATGTTCAAACAAGAAGCCGAGCGGGCTCGGGACTTGGAGTACCAAATGGAACGACTCAAACGCGAAAAGGACGCGCTAAAAGTCGAAGCAGACAGGGCCGCAGCACTCGATCAACTTATTGAGAAGCTGAAGCGTGACAAGGAAAGGCTCCTTGCAGCTGAGGAACGTGCTGAGGAGCTGGCTCAGCAGCTTGCAAGGTTAGGCCGCGAACTCGAAACGGCAAGAGCAGAGGCTGCTGTTGCAGCCCAGCTGGAGCAGCAGATAACCGAGCTGAAACGCGAGTCGCTCAGAGAAAAACACGAAGCCGCCGCACGCTTAAACGAGTTGGAACAACTGAATGCAAGGTTGCGTCGAGAAATCGATACATTGCGGGAGGATGCACAACGTGCGGCAGAGCTTGAAAGACAGAATGCAGAGTTACGCATTGCTGCACAAGAGAGTGCTCTTGCTGCTCAGCTCGAGGAGCAACTCGCAAAGCTGCGTAGGCAGAACGAGACATTGAAGATCGCAGCTGCGAAGGACTCGGAGCGAGTGATGGAGCTTGAAGAGGAGATAACACGCCAGAGACGCGGAAAGACGACCGAAACGGAAAGAATTGGAGAGCTCGAGCAGGCTCTCTTAAAGCTGAAGCGCGAGTCGGAGACGTACCGATTAGCGGCCGAAGAGCTCGAGAAGGAGCTCAACGCTGCAAAAGCTGAGTTTCAAAAGAAGCTGAACGCAGAGCATGAGCAGGTTGCTGCGTTTGAAGGGGTTGTTATTAAGCTGAAAAAGGAACTCGCTGACAGAGATCACCAGACGGTGACAGAAGCGGAGAAGCACGAGCTCGAAAAGACCATCAACCGTCTGAAACGAGATTTCGAAAAAGAAAAGGCAGAGAACAACGAGTTGAAAGAAGAGTTGGACCGTCTAAAGCGGGAGGTGGCACATGGCAAGTCGCTGGCCGAAGATTTGGCACTGCACCTCACGAAGGCAAACACGACTCTTGAAGGCAAAAAGCAGGAGCTGTCTCGTCTGAAAAAGCAGCTTGGGCAGAGTGCGGACGACAGTCAGAAAGACCTTGCCGAGGCACAAAAACGGCTGGAGGAGCAAGAAGCAAGGCTCAGAGAGCTCAAGAATGAAAAACAAGCGCTGCAAAGCAGAATTGACGAATTGGAAGGTGGCGCTCGAAAGGAGAAGAACGCTGCTGATGCAAGGATTCGAGAGCTGCAAGAGCTTCTGGCCGCCAAAGAACGCGAACTAGCTGCTGGTGACATGAATGCTACACAGCAGGTGAAGGATATTCAAGCCAGATTGCGTGAGCTGCAGGACAAAGAAGCCGATTATCGGAACCGGATGGCGCAGCTTGAAAGAGATCTTGCAGATGAACGTCGGAGAAGCGAGGATCTTGTTCTCAGACATAGAGGCAAAGACGAAAAGTTGAGCGAGTATGAAGAACAATACGAGTCATTCCAGTTTGTCGTGCAATCCCGTGCTCAATTGATCAAACAACTGTACGACCTGTTCATGTCTTCAAAAGGTGTCCAGAAAGCATGGAGGACCGTGAAGGCCGACTTGCGCGGTCAGAAACCAGCTAAGAGTGATGTTGACCAATGCAGCAAAAGCATCGAAACGACAATGGGCTTCGGCAGAACGTTGATCTGCGACTTTTTCACGACCCCGGAAAAATTGCACCTCGGGCTGTCGCCTGCAGCTTACCCCCCGAGCGTCCAAGCTCTAGCTGGCGACGCACAAGCAGCGTTTATGAGTGATGAGGTATGTCTAAAATTCTTCTCCTTCTTCGCGGCAGCAACGTGTGCAACACAATAGTGTCCCTACCTACGTTCCTCTTTGATTCTTTGAGCCGGTTGACCTCTACCCCCCTGGAGCTGCATCGCATTGCCTAGATCACGGGTATTGCGGGATGGACTATTTTACACCCCGCATGGTGTCGACCAATAATTTTGATTTTTTAGCATCGGTATCGGATGATCAGGCCTTACGTTCAGCTTGCTGAACGTACTGATTTCAGCACGTTAATTTTCTTAGTTTCTTTTTGTACACATACTGCATCAGTACGTGTACACGTGCTGAAATCAGTACGCACATTCATCTGGGGAATCAACCGCAGTAACCGAGGATCTGCCAACCGGGGATTCCGGTCGGCAGATCCTGGTGTTGCTTACCACCGCGACACTGGAGGGTTGAGGCCAGAGAGGAGGAAGAGGCAAAGACATGCAGCACTGGCAGGTGAGCCCCCTATGCTCTATTTCTTTTTGCCTGACCCTACGTACTGATTTTCAGTAGGTATTTAGCTCCAAGACAAAAGAGCTGCGTAAGCCCTGCGGATGATATCGATATCGATATTGCAGTTCTAAACCAAGGTCCAAATCTGCAAACCGACAAGAGGCAGGGGGAAATGTCGAGACCAAGGCAAGCTCGGATTGAGGGCAAAGCTGCATAGGGGAACAACAGATGGATGCCCCATTGCCCATAATTGCAGTTACCCGTTACCCGTTACCCGTCCTTATTTGCTTGAGAATGGGAAGACGAGGTCATCGCACAACCAGATGCATCGGTAGATCAGCACACAGGCATGTTTCGAGACTGGAGGTCCTACGAACATGCAATGTGAATATAGCCTCTATTCGAGCCAACCCGGCTTTTCTAAGTTGCGGAAAGTGTATTGTTTTTGGACTAGATAATAGCGCGGGCTAGCTTTTTTCCCCCCCTGCCGAAATGCATAGGGGTGCATAGGGGCAGAGTGGCCGGGCGTCGGCCTTCAGGCCGGTAGGCCAGGTTCGAACCCTGCCCATGACACTTTTCCGGTCGAAGATTGTTTTCGAGGGTTGTTGGGTTTCGGGGTCTAACGTGCCAAAGGAAGTAACGGAGATGCACGTTGTAGAGACATTTTAAGCTATAAAACGCAAACCTTTGGCAACAGCACAATCCGCTTCTGACAGCAATGTAACAAGCTTGCTTACAAAACACAGCAAATTCAACAAGTGACTGCTGGACAGCTGCCAACACAATCATTCCAAATGTCTTCGGGGCGACAACTTGGTGGAAGCCTAGGCGCCCCATCGCCAATGGGAACTCCAGTTCTTGGGTATGAACAGCCACCCAGTCCAAAGGACTCCGTGGGGACCCCAACCATGACAAAGCAGGGCAGTAAGCCTCAGGTATGCACGCACTGCTTTTCTTTTTAGGGCGTTCACTCAGACGATGGAACATTTGTGTCGCAATTCAAGACTAGTTTCCTGACGGGCAAAATGGTGAAGGATCCGTGACTGGCAAAAGGGGTGGCTGTCGGACGTGATACATGCATTTGCAGTAGGAAAAACACCGAGCAGCCGAAAAAGAGAGCCTGTGCAGATCTCAGATTAGGGTCTCGGAGCCGGGTCGTATTGTTGCTCGGTGTTGAATGAAATTAGTTGTAACACTTAAAAACGCTTCAGCTGAAGGGTGTGAAGTCGAGTGACAGGTTCAAAAGCGACAAGTCGAAATCGGGGAAGGCGAGGAAATATGTGGCAGGCAACGTTGTCTCGGTGTGCAATTTTTCATTCTTCACCTGCGTTCACAGGGCAGACTTTCTAAATGCCTTGGCAGATGTTATCGCAACATCGGAGGGCGACGCACCAATATACCGCAGTACACTTTTTGCACCTTTTCCGCACCGCAAGATCGAAGAAAAAGAAGATAACACGCATGCGCAATGCCGGACGCCAGCGTCTATCAACATGCCTCTACTCAAGGGACTCAACGTACAAAGGGGATGGAATCGTGGTCCACTATTTCGGCCACGCGCTGAACACTGGAACACGTACTTCCCTGCAGAATGTTCTATTCGCTATGAAGAACAACAGTGCCCGCATGCAGCGCTGGAATGAGTTTCAACGAGAGAACGAAGCCGTTGTTACTGCAAAGATGTACGACGGCCCTCATCGGGTCAAGTTCCACCGCTGACTGAGAAGACTGCTTGAGAGGCAGGTCAAGTATTTGAGCTGAAACAGAGGCCTGAAAAGAGTTAAGCGACCTCGTCAAAAATACAGTAGGGCGGGTCTGTCGGAAACATGTCGGCAAGATGGCTTCCGCTTGGACAACACAACCGACAACGAGTGTGTTGTCCGAAATGACCCAAACGAAGTTATCCTAGGAAGTGCTAATGGACATTTGTGTGGCAGAATCCTAAATAGCAACCACCTTAGGCGGGGAAAACGGCAATGGATGGGACCAGCGGTGTTGAGCACATATCCATTCAAGCATTCTTGCAAACCCCCCAGAACCTTCCCAAAAAAGAGGTTGCGAAAAATAACTCTGCTTAGAACAAAGAAACAACTCATACAGGTATCTTCGAGACCCCCAGCGACACCCAAGAGTTAGTATCATGTACAAACGTGACCGAACGAAGCTACTGTGCACACGAAATTGCAACCAAGCCGTTATTCGCATTTGGATGTTTTTTTTCTCTACCTGTTGATTGTAAAATTGGTGTAAACCCCGTTATTCGCTAGAAAAGCGAGAAACAGTGCGGTACGAACGTTTCCTGGAGAGAAGCAGCTTTGGCTGGCGAACATTGTTGCCATGCTCATTTGCGCGTCTTCAGGCAGTCATTTGACCTTTTTCCTCTTTCTCTAGAATCATTTTTGTTGTTCGATTGCCGCTTTCCCAGCTACTAGACACCCACCCAACCGTCTTCTCCAATTCGAGTACCAGATGTTACATCGCTCTTACAACTGCCGCTGAGAACTGGCTTTTGTATCCTTTCGATTTTTCGCAAAACGTGCACATGCAACTCATCTTGTTTGCATGCTATACGAGTTCCCCTCGCGTTGCCTTTAGAAGTGTTACCAACCTGGTTTGCCTCTGCCGCACCTCCATGTTTTCCGTTTTTGTTTGCTGATTGGTGTAGTTGCAACACGCTCACGATAGCTAACCCAACAAAAACTGTTCCAGTTCTGCAGAAAAGCAACTGTCAAGTAGAAAAACAGGAGGTGAGGGAGTTGCCATAAATGAATAAGATCTGATGCGCAAGGTTGACGGAAAACGTCGGAATAAGGTTGCTCAAGGACATGGACTGGCCGCAGTGCGAGAAGGTGGCGAGAAAACGGCCCTTCACAGGCAATGGGGCGCCAACGTAGAAAAGCTCTGTTCTCTGTGGGACGAACTGAAAACAGACGAAGAGACGCGGAAAGATTTTGTCAAATGTACAATGACGCGGTTTAATGTTTCCAATCTGCGCCTGATTGAGGAAGAAGTTGCGACTCTCGCAAGCATCAGAACACTCAAACAAGAGTTCCGCCGACGACTATCTGTCCGGCACCAACTAATTGACCGCCTTGCTTCGCTTGCTCGCAAAACAGTGTTTGATGAGGCGGCATCACTACTTCTGCGCAACGAATTGAGGCTGCTTGTCGCTCTTATCAGAGCAAAGACCCTCGATGTATTCGAAACATGGGCAAGTTTGGCGTATCATGCGTTGCCCGGTTCGGGTTGCGGTGATGTCATCGAGGTTGATGAGCTTTCGTCTGATGTTCATGACGTTGTATTTGGATCACCGCTATACGGCATAATAGGCTTTTCGACATTGCACAACCCGTTTTTGCTTCCGACTTGCGGGGACAGCTCAGCGCTGTCAGTTTTCACGATCCGTGATGAATTAAAGCTTACATCCGGCGAGCACCTTCGAATTGCTCTGCTATTAAAACTCATGGAAAAAAAGCAACCGTACGGTGCAGAGTGGGTTCCGGCATCTGCACAGCGGCTCAGGCAAGCACCGCCTGAGGTTCGGCACCAAATGCTTCCGTCGCTGCAACATCGAAGCGGGTTTGAACAAGCGACCAGGTATCCTGCAGTCGATGAGGCGTTTCCAGGTCCCTCAACGCAGACATTGGCATCTGTGTCTGCAGCGGCCGTCGCTATTTTGACGCTTGCGAGTGCTCAAGTTGAACAAGGCATGTCCACCTCGTTAGACGACATCCCCGTGACACTAGCAGGCACACCTCCTCCATCACCAGTACCACAAGCAAAAGAAGAGGTTGACCGTCATATTCTTCGCACTGCGAGGGCACCTTTGGAATCCGAAACCAATCATGCTGGTGAAATTGGTGCAAGACGTTATTCTTCCACAGCCTCTTTCGCAAGACCATGGTCGACGACGGGTTCCTCCCCCGCGCTGGTCAGAAAGAGTACCCTCGAACCAGAAGTACCATTTCTTCAGATAATGGACTCCGACAACGAGACTGCAAACCAAGCCTCACCCCCGCTTACCCCGACTATAGGTCGCCTTGAGAGAAGCCTGTCTGCTGCAACATGTCGCCGGTCTGATGAAGAAACACCTGCAGCTAACGGGTCTGTCATACTCGGGAGGCGTGTTTCCATAGGGATTGAGCCATCGGAGGCTCAACGTCATGGTTCGAATGTTGCAGCCACCAAGTCTGTCCACAATTTTGTGAGAACATCGATCTGCGAGGTCAGATCAGCAGACGACCGGAAAGCTTCAGTAATGCCTCATTTTCCAGCACTCAAGTGCTTCTTGAAGTGTTTAGTTGAAAGCAAGGCCAATACTGCGACTTTAAAAAGTGGTGTTTCCTACCGAGTCTTCGAGGCAGTCCAAGAAGCGATTGCTGTGCAGTATGCACCGGCACGCAGTTCTGCAGAAGAAAGTGGAAGCTCGCTTGCTGCTCTTGCAACAGCACTGTTGATGCGAAACGAGAAGTGTGCCCCACCGCGTAACAAGTCAATTGCAAAAATAATGTCCGGAAAAAACTCCATTCAGCAATCACGAGCTCTCCAAGCCTTGCGCCTTCTTGAAAGACCTTGAGTTGTGTGCAGCCGTCGATTTGCTTTCAGAGAATATTTCCGTATTTGTTCGGGGTTGGGTCTCGAAAGAGACCGTCCGTCATCTGCAACAAATGTATATCTGCATCCCAGCGGCGAGCCTCTATCTTTGTTCGGGAGAGTGCAACTGGAAACTCCGGAGAGACGGTCCCTGCACTCTAGCCTCTCTCTCTTTCTCTTTCTCTCGCTCTTTCGTTTGTTAAAGCATTTGCCCTCTTGTGAGAAGGCACATCTTACAACCAGGTCAGCCTACTAGCTTGGGGGGGGTCAGCTGGTCGCCAGACCAGAGTTGGTCTGGAACCTGGTCTGGGTCAAAAAAAAAAAAAAATCTCAGCTGGTGTGGTCGGTGGGCCAGTTCCCCGTAGTTCCCCCGTAGTTCAACATGGGGGGGGGGTGTCTTTTTTTTTTTCGTTTCTTGTTTTTTTGCCGAGTGCTTCAGGGATGCAGCTTTGGGTCCTGGAGAGCGTTTCTAAGCTACTTTGCACTTTTTCGTCACAAAATAAGGACAGTTTCGGGTTATTCGAGCGGATCAAAATCAAAGACCCCAGGAGACAAGCCACCTGGTCCAGGCCAAAATCGGTGAATTTCGGGGAGTAATTCCTTTGTGGCGACCACTTTCTGCAGTCGGCCCTGGCGAAGGGGGGGCGGAAGAGCTACAAAGGTGCAGTATTACGGCCCCAACTTGCGCAGAGCGCCATGTGCTATGCGTGCCCCGAAGAGGAAGGAATAGGATGAGAAGGAAGGACAGACTGGGAGTCACGGTTTGACAGGTAGTGACAGGATCAGCTGCGGTAAGGAGAGCGGGAAATGTTCTATCAGAGGCCCCGCGCCGGCCGGGTTTCAAAGCGAGACCGGAGACCTTCGCGGCGGTCGGAGGAGAGAGGTGGTTCCGGGCACTGCAGTATTGGCTGGATGGGATGTGCTGGTCGGTGGCGGGTGACGTCTCGATGGTGGAGCTCGCCGTCGACTTTGAAGTGTGCACCGAACTGGATCTTCCGGGCAGTGTCGTAGCGACGACGGACGGGACACCGTTGAGCATGTGTGCGAGGGTACTCGCAAAACTTTTAAAACCCGTCGGGGATGCGCTGGAGCGAAACGGGCGACGGACCGCTTCTGCCAGACAGGAAACTGGAGAAGATAGGGTCGCTGAGAACGGTGGGAGCCCCGCCGTGCCTCACGGGGTACGAGATGAGGCCGATCTTCCGTGGTGGTACGGAGACGATGGAAGTGCTCGAGACACAGCTGACGACGGCACGAGTTCAGCGGCGAGGCGTGGGGGATGGATCTTTTCCCTACGTACGGAGGTGGAAGGGCGGAGCGTGCGGCGAGATGGGCGGTGTTCAACGCTACGGAACACGAAAAGTGGAGTGAGCGGGAGTGCCACGAGCACCAGAAAGTGAAGTGCGGCGTATGAAAGCGCCGGTGCAGCAACCGATGAACCGGACGAGCAATCGAAGAAGAAGCGAGGCACCAAACGCGCGCCTGAGCGCGACGATCAAGTCGAGCTAAAGAGGCAAAAAAAGCATGACACATCACGTACGAAGAGATACCCGCGACACCGCAAATCGCCACAGATTATCACGGTTGTGATACGAATCGTTTATTGTATTTTATTGTATTTTTATTGTACAGATTTTCGTATATTATTGTATACAATACTGTACAATAATACAATAATTTACAATAATTTACAATAATTTACAATAATGTACGAGAATGTACAATAATTTACAATAATATACAATACATTATTGTACGACTGCAGTCCCAGCGATGCTGATGCTCCAGCAGCAATCAGGCACTCTTCTGATATCCTAGAAATGACGGGAACTGCCTCCCTTTTCTGCAAATAGAACACATGGCCCACGGTTCTGAGGCCAAACTCCTGCAGAAGGGAAGAAACTCCACGAAAAGGTCAACGAGCAAACTGGGCCGCAACAAGAAACTGCCCAGTGCAGTTAAACAACTGCGAGATCGAGAAAGGATTGAGCAGAACAGCAAACTCGAAAAGGCTTTCCCAGATGTTGAAGACTGGAATACACAGTCCGAGCATTTACCAAAAATGCGCGTACTCCATAACCTCTTTTAGGCGCATCAGGCGCACCTGGATTTACCACCCAATTCAAAAAGTTAGTTTGCAGAGATGTATATTCCGTTGCGGGAAGCTTCTGACAGCTATCTCGCTGCGCTCAATTGCCGCAGATATCTGAATGAAAGGGGCAGTATTTCCGTTCACTCCCTGGAGAGCATGCTCGGTCGGGGAAACGAGAAAGAACAAAATGCGATGTATTTCACTTCCCTGCTGCGTTCGACCCTGAAAACGTCGTTTTGAAGCAAACGTCTGTTTCAAGGGTCTTCACCTCGGGAAACCTTCACTTCAATTTCCGGACTGAACTGAGTCCGAAGTGAAGATTGTCGAAGTGAAGATCCACCAAGACGTCCTCCTCGCCAAGACACCTGTCGTGGCAACTGCCTTTCCGAATGCTTGTCGCTTTTTCTGGTAGCCCATGATATGGCACCTGCTGCATCTGCACCCTCTTGAACTGCAACGCTGTCTTTTTGCGCTCGAACACCCATGACAAAGACACCATGTTCGGAAGTCTGTCGAGTTCATCGGGTCATTCCGTGTAAAACCTGTCGTGAACCTTCCACACGCCTTACCCCCTGCACCACTGCGTGTACAATAATGTACAATAATCGTACAATAATATACAATAACTGTACAATAATGTACAATAATGTACAATAATATGCAATAATGTACAATAATGTACAATAAAAATACAATAATTCTTGGTCGGCGGGGGAAATACAATAATGTACAATAATCCATTCGTTTCACAACCGTGATATTTGCATTCTAACCCAAACTATCAGAGGCCGTCGCGGTCGAAGACGGCAACCCGAGCGAGGAGTAAGGTTGATAACCAGAGTGACAGTCATAATGGCTGGCTGAAGGCAAGGTTGCGTTGCAGGAGGAGAAAGTGGTGCTTGGCCGAGGATAAGACGGCTATGGCCGCAGGGACAGAACAGAGAGACAGTGAGTCCTTCTTGTGGGGTAGTCGCGCCTTCGCAGTCCCAGGACCTCCGCCCGCTTGCATACAGCCGTCGACTGGCCTTTCCGACGACTTGGAATGCACCGGAGAGCTTCCGGTTTCTCCCAGAGTAGG
Source organism: Diplonema papillatum (assembly GCA_030068145.1). NCBI lineage: Eukaryota > Euglenozoa > Diplonemea > Diplonemida > Diplonemidae > Diplonema > Diplonema papillatum. The sequence goes on from JAPJBO010000908.1 coordinate 49,307, forward strand.
AGCTGATGCAAACGCCACCTGGGCTTCTGAACGTGATTGCGGATCACCTTCTTGCCCAAACCCAAGAGGGATTGGAGTGTCGGAATGGCGCGCAAGGAGAGGCGCTGGCTTGTTTGCTTCTTTCGCTGGCGAGAGGGAGACTTCGGACACGACAAAGCCTTGGGTTCTTCGGGCTCTGCATCCTTCTGTTCCAGAGATCGTAGAGCAGTTTGCCCACAACAACATTAACCTTGAATGGCATGCTTCGGGTGACCATTGCGTGCTTGTACTGGTCCTTGAAAACAATCGCGTTAGTCGTGACGGGTGGCAGAGGCCTGATCGAGATCTGCAGGATATCTTGGACAGCCCACAGATAGTAATGGCACCACGCAATCAAGAGTCCGGTGATAGACGAAAGGATGTGCTTGAGTCCAACTTGTGTCTGCATGGAAGGGAAGCTGATAAGAAGTTACTTCTTGATAAACTGCATGCCCTAGCAACTGAGCTTTTCCTTCAGACGTTGAAAGGGGCCCGGTAGCGAGCTTTACGTAGGTTCCTGCAAGCGTGAGCCAACCGACTTCTGCGAGTCCTACGATAGCGTTCGAGTCTACTTTCCAACGAATCCTTCATGTCACGGCGCCACGAAAGCACCACCCCCGGCTCCATTTTTCAAGAGGCTTGGCCCTTCTGTGGAAAGCCCAAGCAAGAGGAACCGTTTTGCTCACGCCAAAGCTCCCGGTTTGGCGCCGGTGCGTGGCGTTTGAAAAAGTCCACTACAAAAAAAAAAAAGACACCCCAAGGTCAGTTCCCCGTAGTTCCCCCGTAGTTCCCCCTGGCTACACCGACCACACCATCAGCTATTATTATTTTCCCGGAGGAACCGGCTACCCACAGTGTACTACACACTGTGTACTACAGTGTGTACAGGGTACCACAGTGTACTACTACCGGGTACCACAGTGGTACCACGGGGTACCACATTGGTGCCACCGTGTGGCACCAATGTGGAGAAGCACATCGACCAACATGTTTGCGCTGCTACACAATGCAACCGCTACCAGAACAGGATTGGGAGAAAGTGGAAAATGGGGCCAAAGAAAGTGCATGACATTCGCGGTCTACAGAAACTGGGCTCGTTTTTTCGCTCAGCTAATGTGCCTGTGCGGGAGGTGGTGCTGCCGACGGAAGGTGTCATCGAACCTTTCGACGGCATTTCCAGAGACAAACAATCTGTTTGCCATTGCTGTTGTCCTGCCAATGGGGACAGCATCGGTCGAGCGTGTCTTTTCAAACATGAAAAGGGTGTTGACAAAAGCCAGGAAGAGGCTTCACGAGCAGACGCTGACCGACGTGCTAATGCTCGGGCTCAATGGCCCGTATGAACGTGGCAGCGGCATCCCGAGGAGCGCTATGGAGGCGTACCTCAATGCGTGGATTGCGAGCCCAAGAACGCTGAACTTCGCCACGTGGCCGGAGTATGAAGCGTGCGTCGACAAAGTGGGGGTCATGCGCAAAAATATGATGACTAACCCAAGGCTGCTGCAATCGGCCCTTCATTGACGCTGTTGTAGGCCCACTCGTCCCTTTGTTTCCCACTGACGCTGTTGTAGGCCCACTCGTCCCTTTGTTTCCCACTGACGCTGTTGTAGGCCCACTCGTCCCTTTGTTTACCACTGACGCTGTTGTAGGCCCACTCGTCCCTTTGTTTACCACTGACGCTGTTGTAGGCCCACTCGTCCCTTTGTTTACCACTGACGCTGTTGTAGGCCCACTCGTCCCTTTGTTTACCACTGACGCTGTTGTAGGCCCACTCGTCCCTTTGTTTACCACTGACGCTGTTGTAGGCCCACTCGTCCCTTTGTTTACCACTGACGCTGTTGTAGGCCCACTCGTCCCTTTGTTTACCACTGACGCTGTTGTAGGCCCACTCGTCCCTTTGTTTACCACTGACGCTGTTGTAGGCCCACTCGTCCCTTTGTTTACCACTGACGCTGTTGTAGGCCCACTCGTCCCTTTGTTTACCACCCACTGACGCTGTTGTAGGCCCACTCGTCCCTTTGTTTACCACTGACGCTGTTGTAGGCCCACTCGTCCCTTTGTTTACCACTGACGCTGTTGTAGGCCCACTCGTCCCTTTGTTTACCACTGACGCTGTTGTAGGCCCACTCGTCCCTTTGTTTACCACTGACGCTGTTGTAGGCCCACTCGTCCCTTTGTTTACCACTGACGCTGTTGTAGGCCCACTCGTCCCTTTGTTTACCACTGACGCTGTTGTAGGCCCACTCGTCCCTTTGTTTACCACTGACGCTGTTGTAGGCCCACTCGTCCCTTTGTTTACCACTGACGCTGTTGTAGGCCCACTCGTCCCTTTGTTTACCACTGACGCTGTTGTAGGCCCACTCGTCCCTTTGTTTACCACTGACGCTGTTGTAGGCCCACTCGTCCCTTTGTTTACCACTGACGCTGTTGTAGGCCCACTCGTCCCTTTGTTTACCACTGACGCTGTTGTAGGCCCACTCGTCCCTTTGTTTACCACTGACGCTGTTGTAGGCCCACTCGTCCCTTTGTTTACCACTGACGCTGTTGTAGGCCCACTCGTCCCTTTGTTTACCACTGACGCTGTTGTAGGCCCACTCGTCCCTTTGTTTACCACTGACGCTGTTGTAGGCCCACTCGTCCCTTTGTTTACCACTGACGCTGTTGTAGGCCCACTCGTCCCTTTGTTTACCACTGACGCTGTTGTAGGCCCACTCGTCCCTTTGTTTACCACTGACGCTGTTGTAGGCCCACTCGTCCCTTTGTTTACCACTGACGCTGTTGTAGGCCCACTCGTCCCTTTGTTTCCCGTAGCAGGCGTATGGTTTCTTCGTTCTTCGTCCACCATCCACCGCTATCCGGTACGACTTCGCTCTGCAGGCATTCGTTGCCGAACGGGGGTGTCTGCCCTCCTGTGCACAAAAATTGGATACAGACCAGTTTACCAGTTCTGGGCTCGGGGGTCGAGGTCAGAGCTAGTATGCTGAACCAGGTGCACCCTCCGCTAGAAAAAAATAAAATGGGATGTTGCGAGAGCAGCCCTGAGAAGCCGGTCACAGAAAGACCGCCTCAGAAAGCACCTGAGCCAAAAGCCGTTCTGCCAACACAAAGTCCCGTTGAAGAGCCTCAAGGAAAGGTTGAACACATGGACAATGCAGAGTGGCCCTGGAGCCGACCGACTGCGAGCGGGAAGAAAGGGAAAAAACGAGCGACCGACTTTTATTACACGAAAGAGTTCTTGCAGTCATTTCGAATACTGAATGCTGTTGAAGCAAGAGCTTACCAGGCATATTTAGCTGAGGATTTTGATGGGGCACGTGAAATCCTGCAAACTGGAGGGGATGACATCAGCTCCCCCCTCCTGTCACCTGCAGATGACACTCCTAGCGATGGTAAACTCTTTGAAGGAGAGACAGGTGAACGTATGCGAGGCGGCTCAGTAGCTGCTGTGACTGCGGGGCCTGGAAAGGACTGGCAAGGTAATGAGAAAAAAGTTGCCTTTGCTGTGGAGGAGCCTAAGTCACCGAGGTGTGCTTTCTGACCTACCGGCGGTATACCTGTGTTTCCGGAAGCTTTCTTAGCTCGAGGCACTGTGTTTGTGTGCTTGTTTTTGTGAGCTGATTGGCCCGGCCGATTCAGAACAGAATTGACAATCCTCTTTTTTATGGAAACGAGGACCGAGTATACCTGCTGACCTGCAGGGCGTACTTCGGGTTTCGGTTTTGCGTGGTGGATACAAGTCTTCGTCAAGCTTGTGGTTACCGGGCACGCGAACGAGCTTTTCAATGTCTGTTGAATACCGAACTACTGCATTTTGTCCACTCACCAGCAGAAACGAGAACCACATTTCCAAGTCCCTCTGCGGTCTTGCAGCACAGCGGCTGCGGGCTGCTGCAGCTCTGCGGGCTGCCTTCTCAGCTCAGCGGCTGAGGTTTTACAGCACAGCGGGCTGTCTTCCCGGCACAGCGGGTCGAAGATTTCATTTGCCATTACCAGCATCAGCGGGCTGGTGTGCCTGTACGCTTCCTGTGCTGACACAGGAAGTTCTCGCAACGCGGCCAGGATGCATTTTTAGCGGAAAGTAAAAGAGAGAGCAAAACCCCTTTGGTCTGGATATTACAACCCACTCACAAAGAGCTCGCTGTGGCTCGGGGTTTGCTTTCTTCAGAAACAATGCATTCCAACACAGAACGACGGAACTCATCCTCAGCGCAGTTAAGCGGTGCCCGCTTTTTCTCCACTTGAGCAGTAGCTTCCATGAGCACGAAGTTGTTGTAAAGGTATGCTACCTTCGACTCACCCTTGCATTGTTTTGAGGGTCGTTACTACGAAAACTTAGATCGAATTCATAAGTTTGCCATATTGCGTGTATTATGCGAAACTATACAACTACAGGCAATGAAGAAGATGGCGTTTGAATCGCATGCCAGCGTTTTCACTCAAGGTGAATATCCGTCGGAAGAACAGCGAGGCTGGCATGTGGTGATTAGCGGAAAGTGTCTTGTGAAGCGCCGGAAGGTATGCCAACCTTTTTCTGGAGGTGGAGCAGTGCTGACTTCCTTGGCCTTGAAAAAGCGAAAAGGAGGCGGGAGAAGCGTTGCCGGTGTGCTCCATTGAAATATCCGTTTTGGGCTTATGTGCAGGAGAGACCTCAGGGAATCGAACTACGTTCCGGAAAAATAGTAAACTCTACAAATACCGAGTGTAGATAATGCTAGGTACGATTCTCGATTTCGGCTCTCTAGCCCGAACGAGGAGGCGATGGCAACAACTGAACAGGCAAGAGACTGCACCGAAGAAAATAATTCTCGGCACCCCGAAGGGATGCCCGCTCACCGGCCGCAAGCGGAAGAAGACAAAGGCGACGACGCCCGAAGCCGGGATGCATCTGACGAAGAATATAGGCCGAAGCAACTCACAGAAGCGACCGGCCTCCTCAGGCACACCAAAAGAATGCCCTCGAAAGTGAAAACTGAACTTGCGATCCTGACCTCGCCGACACGTGATGAATGCATGAGATCGTGTCCTCAACATCACCGAACCTACCATTTCCGGGGCAAAACCCGGCGAAAGTCGAAAGAAGGTCCTTTTGTAAGCTTCTCCCCTGAACATACAGGTGAAGGAATGTCGAATGCCCGGCGACTTCTTTGGCGAAGCAGTGGTGATGAACGCGACAAGCCGAAGCAATATGGATGTCTCAGCATCTGACAAGCCTCTGACAACATATTCACTCACTCATGAATCGTATACATCTGTCCTCAGCACGATTGCACATCAAAGACGGGAGAAGTACAAAGAGGAGCTGCGTAAGGTAAGAGTAGGAGAAAGGCAGCCATTCGGGGAAATGCCAGAGGCAGATCTTGCACAACTTGCAGACTGCTTGTGTGAAAAGTCCTACAAACCAGGGGAGACTATCATTAAGTACGGCACACCAGGTCTTTTTGCTCACATTATTATGAAAGGATCTGTGCATGTGGTTGGAAGGAAAGATGGTGAACCGTTCAAAGTATGTGAATTTTCTGCGGGCGAAGACCCGATCGGATTCCTGGAGTTTTTCAACCCAGAAGGCACATCCCTAACCATTGCTGATGTCATAGCCTCGCCGGAGGATTCTGACGTAGTTACCGCCTGCATCAGCCGCGAGCACTTCGAGAAGTGCATTGGCACAGTCAAAGACATCCTTCAAGATATGGCGGCAACTTCGAATGTCTACGAGTACTACAGAGGTGTGACACAACAGCAGTGACAGTGTTGCACCGAAAACGAAATATACGAACTTCCGACATTAATCTTTTGTTGGCTCAGGTCACTTCCGTGCATCTGGTCACTGGTTTCCCGTTCAGATGTAACAACACCCCTTTCCATGCACCGTGCAACCAACTACACAACATGATGCTGGGTTTGTTGAACTGCAGGTTGCACTGCACTTCTTACACGCCCTTTGTTCCTTTCCATTTATTTTCACATTGTGACTGCTTCCCAATCTTTTTTCTGCTCTCGAAGTCGAGGATTTGATGCACGCGAAGATGAAGAAGACCTATGTTCAAGCTAGTGCAAATCGCGTGAACCGGCCAACAGACACACTCTTTTTTGCCCGATTCGGCTTTTTTTACTTCATCTGAGAAACATGTATGCTGCAGCTCTCGCCATGGGTTGCGCCTCTGGACTCTGGTCCACAAGGATTCTGTTCTTTCGTTCCAGTTTACGCAACTTCAGGAGGGGTTCAATGAGGCAGAAAAGATGGGTTTCGCGGGCTTTACGGAAACATGTTGCCATCGAAGAGAAGTACTACCCGCGTGAGTGGTTTGCTCAGAAAGAGAACACAGAGCTGAGCATGTTCACAGATGCAAGATCGTGGAAAAACGCTTTGGTGACTGGCGGTGTAGGAAAAAGTATGTCGGCGTCTGCCCGAAGGCATATCTTCTGGAAAATGGAAGAAAGAATGCGTGTGGTCAACAAGGAAAAATCGGAAGGAAGCGGCATGTTCTTTCTTCCATATCTTGATTGGTCGCTGCGAGAAGGTTGTAAACCGTTCTTGTCAGCAGTCCATGCACATGCCCTTTATTCTCAGATCCATCGCAACCACGTTGAGCAACTTACGAAATACTGCATGGGACTGCCCGAAGAAGCAGCTCCACTTCATGCTGTCATTTCTAGCTCAGCCTTCGACGCTACAAAAGCTGCCATCCACTTCCATGCATGCATGCACTGGAATATGCTGTTTTCCTGGAAAAGCATCGTGCCGTTTGGGTCTGTTGGTATGACCTTACATTTTCGGGAAAGTGGTGCATTGGTAGGCAATCTTGCGACGTCGCCCACTGCTTGGTGCGCAGCACCATTTCCCTCACGCATTGAAGCGTTGGAGAGCACTAGCTGGCGGAGTCTCACAAACAAGTCGTTCAGCTCCTTGTCTTCGTTTATTTTATTTCGTAGCATCATCTTCCAAACAGATATGCCAGTGCGGATACGACGAGCTGTTTGGAAGTATTTTCCGGATGGAGGGGTTGAGCAGCTTGAAAAAGAGTTCGAAGCCGCCGCAATGAAAATGGTCGGAAACGGGTTTGTGTGGCTTCTATGGAATCCAACTCTTAAGATTCTTGAAGTGCGCACAACTGAACGCCACCAGTGTCCGTTTGTGCTCGAAATGTACCCGCTTGTTGGGCTCAATATATGGGACAACGCCATCGCTCCGGGATATGAACTGAACAAGCTCGAATATGTCAAACGCTTCTGGCTGTGCATCGATTGGTATTGGGCTGACTACTGTTGGAGTATTGTGCAAGAAGAGTTACAGGTTTGTCAATTTCACTTCGTGTCGTCCAGCAAACCGAAACAATATGAGCAGTTATACGTGGCTGCCCCTCTTCCTTGATCGAATGCGTTTCTGGTGGACGGTGCAGTAAAACCTACCCAACGTTCCTCTACGTTTACTCATGCTGGAGTTAACGTTTATAAACGGTAAACGTTTACCGTTTACCTGCAACACTACCGGTACCTGTAACCCGGGGCCCGGGCCCTCGAAAAACTTCCAGGGGTTTTGGCCCTAACGATTGCCAAAGGAAAAACTCTCTGGCACGAGATGCAATTCAGGGCCCCAGACGGTCCTTGAGCTCAACGGATTCAAAAGCGTTCAAAAACGTCCTCAGAATGCATTCGACACAGCCACGAAACCTGAAGGAGGTTTTCAGGTTCTGTCAGGTCTAGCGGCTGCCTAAAGGGTACCACGGCTCAGTCACCCAAGGTGGGCGTTGCAGAAAACCTTTAGGCCGGAATCCCTAAAAACCCGCATCTCGGAAAGTTTTGTCAGTTTTTCCCCAGGGCATTTTGACCATTTCACCTTCGAGCCTCCGCCCGCTTAACCCCTACGGTAAATGCACGACGGTGTGCCTTTTTTATCAAGTCTCTCTCTCTCAAGTTTATGCGAGGCTGGAGTTCCTATGAACATGCAATGTGAATAGCCTCTATTCGAGCCAACCCGGCTTTTCTCCAGCGAAAAAGTGTATTGTTTTTGGACTAGATACTAGCGCGGAGCTAACTTTTTTCCTTGAGAGGGATAAACACGCAGTCTTTTTCCCTCAGGGTTTATTGTCGCAAACGAATCACCGCGTGCATCGAGCGGCGCCCACAGCACGGAACTAAGCGCCCATGCGGGGCTTCAAGCTCATTAGACAATCGACGCATACCACACGAACGTATCAGGTTACCACACAACGTAAGCACACTCTCCCGGTAGCTCCGGTCAGTTGACCTCCGGGCTTAAAGAAGTTACCCCAAGTTTCCCCAAGTTGCGATGCCCCCCAAGCAGCAACAGCAGAACGCCCTGCAGAGGGACGCGGAGGGGCTGGCTCTCCTGGAGAAGCGCCTCCTCGATCTCGAGGCAGGCCTGGCCCGGCGGTGTGGTCGAAGTTGAAGCCGCCGAGAGGGAGATCGGCGCTGCCCAGAAGAGGGCACGGAGCAGGACGAGGCGGATAAGGAGGCCAAGACAGCGCAGCGCTAGTGACGCGCGACGTGCTGAGGGTGCGGCAGGCTCGGCGCCGGCTCACGGCGCAGTTTAAGGCGGCGCCCAAGTCGGTTCCGCCCCGTGCTCGGGGGGTCCCCCCGCGTCAGGCGCCGGCCTGCCGCAATTTTAAGGCAGGCAGATGCACAAGGGTGGACTGCCGTTTCGCACGGGCCCGTCTCCCGCAGGACAAAAACCGGGTGACTTCCCTCCCAGAGAGGGGAATTTGCCGCGTGGGAGAGGCGGGTCGCGGTTTTCGAGGGCGTCGCGACCTCGAAGAAGACGACGGCGCAGCGGGCGTCGATCGTGGCGTCGCTGACGCGGTTCACAGCCGTGGCGGGGTTGCAGGCGGCTCCCCCCGCGCTGAGGATCAAGGCGTTCGCGACCGCCATGCTCGGCAAGGGCATGCCACAGGAGCAGTTGGAAGCGTACGTCGCGAGGGTGCCGGGGCAGAGAGGCAGGCCGAGGACCGGCGAGATGCGCACGGCCTCCGTCGGCAAGTACGTCGAGGTGCTGGGGGCGAAGCTCGGGGTGCCGTCGGGGGGTCTGGCGGCCATGAAGAAGGCCATCCTCAAAGCCAGGCTCGAGCGCAGAGAAGTGCCGGCGCATGCCCCCCCGATCACGCTGGAACAGCAACCCTCGTCGAGGGGCTGGTCAGCGGCGGCGACGAGCAGGTGACGGTGGCTGCCTGCCTGGCGTGGGCGGGAGCGCTGCGGATGGCGGACCTGCAGGCCCTGGCCCCGACAGACGTGGTCATCGTGGGGCCGGGGCTGCCAGATCCTGGTGTCGGCAAGCACGGCCCTCAGGCTCCGCTCGTCCCGGACGACGTCGGACCTTGTCCAGCCCCCGTTGGCTGTGTCGTCGTAGATCGCCAGACTGCGGCTTCCGATGCCGGCCAGTCGGCGACCCCCAGGGTCGTCAGCTGGGCGATCGCCGGCGCGCGCGCAATACCCGGGACGGCTATCTGGAAGACGTAGTACGCGTTGGCCGCCCTAAACCCCAGGTAGTCCGCCAGCGCGTCGGACACCGGAAGCTGGTAGAAGTAGCCCAACAGGTCTCGGGTCACGAACCAAGCGTGGTCCAGGACGAAGCCCTCCACAGCCCTGAGCGACGGGGACAGTGGTTGGGAGGTGCGGCTGCCAAAGGGCCTGCCATCGATCAGCAGACGGGTCTCTTCCTTCCCCTTTTTCGGGATTTTGAACACCTTCAGAGTGATCCGCGGCCTCTTCTCGACTCTCCGAACGACGCCACTCCGCACCATCGCCGCCAGGTCGGCCTCGGTGATGTCCGAGCTCGGTGGAGCGTGGTGCCTCTCGTGGACGCGAATCTCGTCCCACAGGCCTCGCTCGACCTCCCGTAGTCGGCCTTCGTGACCGGCATGGTGTCGATGGGGCCGCGCCTCTACAATGCGTTTTTTGCGGCTTCCTGAGCTATCCCACCCTCTTGATGGTGCCTTTTGCAATTTCCTGAGCTATCCCACCCTCTAGGACACGCTTTTTGCAACCTTCCGAGCTATCCCACCCTCTACATGGCGCCTTTTGCGATTTCCTGAGCTATCCCACCCTCTACAACGCGCTTTTTGAAATTTCCCGAGCTATCCCACCCTCTAGATGGCGCCTTTTGCGATTTCCTGAACTATCCCACCCTCTAGGGCGCGCTTTTTGCAACTTCCTGAGCTATCCCACCCTCTACAATGCGTTTTTTGCGATTTCCTGAGCTATCCCACCCTCTAGATGGTGCCTTTTGCAATTTCCTGAGCTATCCCACCCTCTAGGACACGCTTTTTGCAACCTTCCGAGCTATCCCACCCTCTAGATGGCGCCTTTTGCGATTTCCTGAGCTATCCCACCCTCTACAACGCGCTTTTTGAAATTTCCCGAGCTATCCCACCCTCTAGATGGCGCCTTTTGCGATTTCCTGAACTATCCCACCCTCTAGGGCGCGCTTTTTGCAACTTCCTGAGCTATCCCACCCTCTAGGACACGCTTTTTGCAACCTTCCGAGCTATCCCACCCTCTAAATGGCGCCTTTTGCTATTTCCCGAGCTATCCCACCCTCTAGATGGCGCCTTTTGCGATTTCCTGAACTATCCCACCCTCTAGGGCGCGCTTTTTGCAACTTCCTGAGCTATCCCACCCTCTACAATGCGTTTTTTGCGATTTCCTGAGCTATCCCACCCTCTAGATGGTGCCTTTTGCAATTTCCTGAGCTATCCCACCCTCTAGGACACGCTTTTTGCAACCTTCCGAGCTATCCCACCCTCTAGATGGCGCCTTTTGCGATTTCCTGAGCTATCCCACCCTCTACAACGCGCTTTTTGCAATTTCCCGAGCTATCCCACCCTCTAGATGGCGCCTTTTGCGATTTCCTGAACTATCCCACCCTCTAGGGCGCGCTTTTTGCAACTTCCTGAGCTATCCCACCCTCTAGGACACGCTTTTTGCAACCTTCCGAGCTATCCCACCCTCTAAATGGCGCCTTTTGCTATTTCCTGAGCTATCCCACCCTCTACAACGCGCTTTTTGAAATTTCCCGAGCTATCCCACCCTCTAGATGGCGCCTTTTGCGATTTCCTGAACTATCCCACCCTCTAGGGCGCGCTTTTTGCAACTTCCTGAGCTATCCCACCCTCTACAATGCGTTTTTTGCGATTTCCTGAGCTATCCCACCCTCTAGATGGTGCCTTTTGCAATTTCCTGAGCTATCCCACCCTCTAGGACACGCTTTTTGCAACCTTCCGAGCTATCCCACCCTCTAGATGGCGCCTTTTGCGATTTCCTGAGCTATCCCACCCTCTACAACGCGCTTTTTGAAATTTCCCGAGCTATCCCACCCTCTAGATGGCGCCTTTTGCGATTTCCTGAACTATCCCACCCTCTAGGGCGCGCTTTTTGCAACTTCCTGAGCTATCCCACCCTCTAGGACACGCTTTTTGCAACCTTCCGAGCTATCCCACCCTCTAAATGGCGCCTTTTGCTATTTCCCGAGCTATCCCACCCTCTAGATGGCGCCTTTTGCGATTTCCTGAACTATCCCACCCTCTAGGGCGCGCTTTTTGCAACTTCCTGAGCTATCCCACCCTCTACAATGCGTTTTTTGCGATTTCCTGAGCTATCCCACCCTCTAGATGGTGCCTTTTGCAATTTCCTGAGCTATCCCACCCTCTAGGACACGCTTTTTGCAACCTTCCGAGCTATCCCACCCTCTAGATGGCGCCTTTTGCGATTTCCTGAGCTATCCCACCCTCTACAACGCGCTTTTTGAAATTTCCCGAGCTATCCCACCCTCTAGATGGCGCCTTTTGCGATTTCCTGAACTATCCCACCCTCTAGGGCGCGCTTTTTGCAACTTCCTGAGCTATCCCACCCTCTAGGACACGCTTTTTGCAACCTTCCGAGCTATCCCACCCTCTAGATGGCGCCTTTTGCGATTTCCTGAGCTATCCCACCCTCTACAACGCGCTTTTTGAAATTTCCCGAGCTATCCCACCCTCTAGATGGCGCCTTTTGCGATTTCCTGAACTATCCCACCCTCTAGGGCGCGCTTTTTGCAACTTCCTGAGCTATCCCACCCTCTACAATGCGTTTTTTGCGATTTCCTGAGCTATCCCACCCTCTAGATGGTGCCTTTTGCAATTTCCTGAGCTATCCCACCCTCTAGGACACGCTTTTTGCAACCTTCCGAGCTATCCCACCCTCTAGATGGCGCCTTTTGCGATTTCCTGAGCTATCCCACCCTCTACAACGCGCTTTTTGCAGTTTCCCGAGCTATCCCACCCTCTAGATGGCGCCTTTTGCGATTTCTCCCACCCTCTACGACGCGCTTTTTGCAACTTCCTGAGCTATCCCACCCTCTACCATGCGTCTTTTGCAATTTCCCGAGCTAGCTCGGGAAACTGCAAAAAGCGCGTTGTAGAGGGTGGGATAGCTCCGAAAGTTGCAAAAAGCGTGTCCTGGAGGGTGGGATAGCTCAGGAATTGCAAAAGACACCATCTAGAGGGTGGGATAGCTCAGGAAATTGCAAAAAACGCATTGTAGAGGGTGGGATAGCTCAGGAAGTTGCAAAAAGCGCGTTGTAGGGGGTGGGATAGCTCGGGAAATCGCAAAATCCGCCTACCGGAGGGTGGGATAGCTCAGGAAGTTGCAAAAAGCGCGTTGCATAGGGTGGGATAGCTCGGGAAACTGCAAGAAGCGCGTTGTAGAGGGGTGGGATAGCTCGGAAAGCACGTCCTAGAGGGTGGTAGCTCAGGAAATTGCAAAAGGCACCATCTAGAGGGTGGGATAGCTCGGAAGATCGCAAAGACGACTTTGCCGAAGAGCATGATAGTGACAAAAGAAGAGTCTCAAATTAGTGCCCTCGAGTCCTTGTATCTGAGCCAGCTCTTGGAGTTAGCCAAAGTGTGTGAAGCAGCTCCGCCAACTCAACGTTCGAAGAAGGATGTCCTGGTCGAGTTGCTGAGTCCTCACTTTGGAGAGCTCGAAGAAGAAGTTCGAACCATGATGGCAAACAGCGAGCAGTCTCGGGGCGAAGCAAAAGAAAAGAAGAAGCGTGTCCGTGCCTCGCAGGGCCCGTCCTCCCCACCGAGGGGGAAGCGAACTACGCCGGGGAAGCCCCTTTGAAAACGTGCCCTGTTCTGTCCCTTGGCTTTTGGTGGTTTGCGAAAGTGCCGGCTCCGTCTTGCATGGCATGCTACTTATCGAGGCATCCGGAAAACGATGTGACACAGGAAACGGCCGGCTTGGTCTTCCTTGTACGGCATGGAAACCATTATTTAGCAAGCCGGCAAAAAGAAACTGCGGCAAAAAAGCCATTTTCTCCAGAATTCCAGTTCCATATTCCTCAAATAGCCAACTTCGTTTCGTTTCTCCGAAAATTTGGTCTAGCATCTCCCTCGAATGCGCGATTAGATCTACTTTCCTGTGAAGTCCCCTTATTTCTATGGTAATTGCCCAGGAGACACTGCACCGAGCAGGAAGTTTTTGAGAAGATGTTCGATCTGAGGGCTGAACCACCTTCCTACCACTCTAACTACTCCACATTCGTGTTTTTTGGGGGTTTTGCATGAAGAATCTCCTCGGATGCGCGATTAGATCTACTTTCCTGTGAAACTCCCCTTTTTCCATGGTAGTTGCCCAGGGGACACTGTGCCGAGCAGGAGATTTTTGAGAAGATGTTCGATCCGAGGGCTGAACCACCTTCCTACCACCCTAACTACTCCACAGTCGTATTTTTTGGGGGGTTTTGCATGAAGCATCTCCCTCAAATGCGCGATTAGATCTACTTTCCTGTGAAATTCCCCTTTTTCCATGGTAATTGCCCAGGGGACACTGTGCCGAGCAGGAAATTCTTTGAGAAGGTGTTCGATCCGAGGGCTGAACCACCTTCCTACCAACCTAGCTACTCCACCGTAGTGTTTTTTGGGGGTTTTGCATGTGTTTTCCAGCTGAAACGCGGTAAAAAAGCCCTCATAATTTTTGTCCCAAATTGCCCCATTGTAGCTTGCCTTGCGTGGGCCCCCCTAATAGTTGGAAAAAAAAAATAGTTTGGCTCCGTGGCCCGTCATGGCACTGTGCAGCGCAACACGATACTACCACATTTTCACAACATTATACATCCACAAATCCAGGATTTTGCCCAAAACGGTAAAGTTGCCCAAGTTTTACCCAAAGGTATGGTTACTCGGGGCGCAGTCGAGCTACAGTACTACGTACTGCAGCTAATACACGTACGTCTTGACGGCTCGCAACGTAAAACCGCCCGAGCCAGCCACGCGTTAGACCTCAAAAAGAAATACCGTGCGTGTTGCTCCCTTGCAAGAGCTGGCTGAGAAGTGCAAGTCGTGGGTGATCCTGTTCAATCATATGATCACCTACTCCTACTACCCGATCGGCTTCGTGCGCTTGTACAAAGAGGGCCGCACCCCATTCCAGAAGCTGACAAAGATCTTGCTCAGCCTTGATGAACTTCCTGTGGCGACGTTGCTGACGGAACGCAAGGGCGTCAACAAGGCCATTGTCCAACGCCGATCCCCCGCTGCACGCTTGAAAACTGACAGCAACAAGAGCGAAGTTTCGCCGAGCTGCTTGCTACGCTTTGGTTTTCAGAATCGAAGTCTTTTGCGCTACGCAACACAGCGCAGACGTTCCTGCTAGGGACCCCACACGTGACCACACGTGCTGGCAGCAAGATGTCATCGACGCAAGGAAGTTCATCTTTGGAAGGAGCCGGAAAACAAGCTGACGGCAACATCTGAGCTCGAGCCCTTTGCGCTCGACACCGTGCTGAGACTGTTTGTCGTCATGTCAGATTCCTGCAACAGCTCACCAGCATTTCGATTGGGTGTACAAGTACAATGCCGGAGGTTGTGAGCGGACACACTACTTTGAGACCATCTGAGTCGAGAACACGTTTAACAGGCTCGGGACGAAGTTTCGTAAGAGCAATGCAAAAATTTTACTCGTCAACTTTGGAGGGTGTCCGGGACAAAGCGCACTTGATGTGCCCGTTTGTGACAGGGGTACGCAAATGTGCCCCGTACATCAACAGAGCAGCAGCTCGCGCAACTTCCCGGAACGGACTTCACGGCGGAGTTTCGTGTACCGCACGTCTTCGAGTAATCGTCGAAATACGACGATTACTGGGAGGTTGCATGCATCAGTTTCTCGAAGAGTGCGGCATGGCTGTAGACGACAGGTGTCACGGAGAAATTGCGCGGTTAACACCGGAGCTCTCTCCAGCATTCTGAGGAGGAAGTTAAAGGCTTCCGGAGGATGCTAACATTCCTTCCGAGCCTTGGGCGCGGACAGTAGCAAGTAAAAGTAACGCTTCGCCATGGTCTTCGCCACACAGTCTCGTGCGGGCAGGAAACACCGCGTCGATGCTGTTTCTTGCCGGTGCATATGGTTTGTGTCAAGTTACTAAGGGAGCCTCCAACTATTTTTTTTTTTTCCTTTTTTTTCTGTCCCGTTATTCTTTTTTTCGCGCGCGCGCGGAAATTTTTGGGGAGCCGTGTAACGCGGAACAAAAAAAAAAATTAGTCCACCCTAACTCTAAAAGGCCAGCTGAATGGTGGCATGCACACGACTATGTTGAAAACCTCTCGCACGGTCACGCATGGCTCGAAAAGAAATGTCCGGAGCCGTTTTAAAAAAGGGGTATTTCCCTTCGAGCCAGCAAAACAAATTTAATTCCCTAACAGCCAGCAAAAACAAATGTAATTCCCTTCGAGCCAGCAAAAACAATTGCATTCCCTTACAGCCAGCAAAACAAATTTAATTCCCTTATAGCCAGCAACAAACAAATTTAATTCCCTTATAGCACTTGACCAGAACAGTCCACCAGCCTGGACAGCTTGACCACACCAGTCCCGACCAGTTCTACCAGCCTGAGTGAGAAAACATTGGTTGCCCACAGAGCAGGACCTATCCTGCTGTAGGAAGGAATTGGGGCGAAATGACAAGATTGTTAAAAGTCACACGAATCACAGAAGGTAGAACATGATTCATGGCATTAAGTTTGAAAGTACGAATCACAGGACGTGGAACATGATTCGTAGGACCGCTGAGCACAAAGTTACCTAGTTTTCAAAACACCGCAACGGAGCAGGCGCCCGGCAGGCAATAGGCTCGGTCAGGACTGATCCCTCACACCGAAGTGATCACGGGTTGCCTTGTGAGCGCTAGATGCGCGGGGCTGAACTCAGGCTGCATGAGTGGGTTTTGTCAGGTAACAATGGCCCTCCACACCAGATCTCAAGAGTAAGCTTCGTTTCCAAAAGTCGTGATCAAGTCTGTATACCCACAGAAGGCGCGAACTTAACGCAAGGACCCTTCAGACGTGGAACGCATTGGTCAGAAAGCAAACACCGCAACGGAGCAGGCGCCCGGCAGGCATTAGGCTCGGTCAGGACTGATCCCTCACACCGAAGTGATCATGGGTTGCCTTGTGAGCGCTAGGTGCGCGGGGCTGAACTCAGGCTGCATAGTGGGTTTGCTGTACTGCCGTAGCATCGATCAGCGAGTAAACGTATCCATCCCTGGCCGTGGCGCTCGATGGCTTCGGTAAACCGCATCGCGTATACAGACGAGACTTGACTCTGTACTTAGAGAGCGAATTCTGTTGATCGTAGTGCAGATGACTTTACGCAGGATGATGCAATATTACCCCCCCCCCCCCCCCCCCCCTAGGGCTAAGTTGGATGGAAACGCCGTTTCTTTTAGTTTTTTCGAAATAAGGAAACGGAAACGGAAACGGAAACGGAAACGTTTCCGTTTCTTTTAAAAGAAACGCCGGAAGGCTCTTCATGCTGAGGGGTCCTATAAGATACCACTTCACGGGTCCTTCTGTGAGTCCGTCTGGCGGGCTCTCTGACTCTTCAGGGCCCTTCGACTTGGCTCGGCCCCTTCTTGTGTGTCGTCGCGGTCTCGTTTGTGCAGAGCAGTCGCCGGTGCTCACCGCTTTCTTTCGTCGGCGATCTGACACGAGCAAATAGATAACCACAAGCTAATGATGCAGAATGTCGTCACATGTGGATGTTTTCTGACACCAGATTCCACTCTTCTGTGCCTACCACTTCGTCTTCTGCTGCTTCCAACCCACGTTCTCATGTGAGTGGGGCTTGTTGAATCTGCCGTCCTCTTCTGCATTGTCTTCCTGCCGTCGTTGTCTATGCTCCGACAACACCGCCCCTTCCGGTGACGGTTGCCACCCGTCGTCGTATGCAAGGTGCACTGTGGCAAGCGATGTTTAACGCACACGTTACTGCGTGGCCATCGCTTTTCTGGCGGGTTCAACATTGCCCCGGCATACGTGTGCCCTTCTCACCTCCTGATGCTTATTGCACTCCCTCTTTGTCTTCCACCGCCGAAAGACCCCGGTCTTGTAGCCTGTGGCGCTGAACGATCGTATCTGTAGAGTCTATTATTGGAAGCGGATGTGCTTTCCCGATCGTCTTCAGCGCGTTGGCCAACGGCCTCGCATAACAGAGCATCGTCGCCACAACAGCCATTGGTGTAAAGAGCTGCAGACCTCAAAGTCAGCACAACCGGACGCGTGTGGTTGCGTCTGCTCCACGCGGTCGCAACTCTTATGCTTCTTTCCTCCCTCTTTTCGGAGCCTCCTTGTCCATGGTTTCCCGCTGGATTGCGGGGTCCGCCGTTCGGAACACATTTCCGGTCGGACCTTCAGCCAGTATACTAGTGGCATACCAGCCGTTTCTTTTGAAAAGAAACGGCGTTTCCATCCACCGCCAAAAAGAAGGAAACGGAAACGGAAACGGAAACGGAAACGTTTCCAACGTTTCCATCCTACATAGCCCTAGGGGGGTCAAAAGCTGTCAAAATAGGTCATTTTTTTGGGAACCACATAGGGGCTCCTAAAAGGCAATAAAATTTGGTAAACCGCCCCAGAACCGTATAGAAATGCCTAAAACATGCTTTTTGGCTGCTGAAGTGCCCCGAAAAGGCCTTTTTACGAGTGCCCAATTTTTGGACTCAGGGTGGACACCGTTTGGTACCGGTGTTCTTCTTTTTAGGTGACAACCCCAAAAATAGTGACAGCATGAACCGAAGAAGGAAAACAACACTGCCCAAACCTATGTATTTTTACTCAAAAGACTTTCCTGAGAGTTGGGGATGGTGGGGCTTCGTAGGAGGCATTGACAAGCGACTCAATGAGGTACGGCTTCGTAACGTGCCGCCCCCTCGAGTCCTTGACGTCAGCGCCAGCTTTCGTAGTGGCCTGTGTCGTGTAGCGTGCTACCGCAAGCTGCAGATACCCTGCCCTGAGCTGCTATGTCGTGGCAGTCCTATAAATCCACCGCCGAACCTTTTCGTTCAAGTCCAGTTTTCTATTTTTGTTCAAGCTCAACGTGCGTTGGGGTTAGGTACCAGAGATACACCCCGGTGACCAGTATTGTCTTCCGTGCGTGTGCAATGCGACCCTTTCGGGGTGGTGTACGAAAGGCGAACTTGAATAAAAGACACTGTCGCGTGCATCCCTTCAACAAAAACGTTGGGATCTGGAAAATCCCACTACGGATGAGAGCATCTCATTGTTTTTCTCGGAAAGACATCGAACTTTGTGAATATCGCTCCAGCAGAAGTTCGGGGAAGAGCTGCTGCCTGCGGTGTCAACAACACCTCAGCTTGCGCAAGACTCAGAGAGCCTTTTGGGACGTTGTTAACCATCCAGACGAGCAACGTTCATAGCTGCCTTCCTCCTGGGTGTCGTTTGCCCTTTTCTTGCTTCCATTTGTGGCTGCCTGCACGTGATTGTAGCCTCATCTTTGCATGGTATGAACAGTGAAGCACACACACAGGCTGCTAGCCGGTACCAAACGGTGTCCACCCTAAAACCATCAACTAATACACCCCCCCCTGGGCCATTTTCCATGAAACTTCCCCCAAAAACACGTTTCCGGGCATTTCTGAGGCGGGTTGCATGGGTTTTTAGCCTTAAACTGCCGTTAAGTCTACAGGCTGAAAATGTCACCATTTTGACGCAAAAAAAGACCTTTTGACCCCCCCTAGGGCAGCGTTGTTAGAAAACGGCGTTTTTTAAGGAAATCGATTCTTAAAATACGGAAAACGTTTTCTAAAGGAAAACGTTTTTTAAGGGAAAACGTTCGTGGTAACGACGTGGTTCTACTCTTGTTCACCTATTTCACGCCTCTTTTGGTACGCATCGCTTCACGCTTCCTCCGGTGAGGAAGTGCTCACGCAATCGAGATGCACTTCCAGAAAACTCGTGCTCGCAGAAGAGGCACTTCACTGCCTTCATGCTCTTCCCTTCGGTTTTCACCTCCACGCCCTGCCAGACAATGGTTTCGTGCGATCGTTTCGCCATCTTTTTCCTTTTCCCGTTGTACCGTGTGTCCTTCCTATTGGAACGGGTGTACAGGTAAGGGTAACGCGCATTTCACTGTAACGTTTTTTAAGCGTTTTTTAACGGGCCCGCCGTTAAAATACGGAAAACGTTTTCTGAGGGAAAACGTTTTCTACGTATTTTAAAACGCTGCCCTAGGGCAGTGCTGGCTGCAAACGGCTGCAAACGCGTTTGCACCGATTCTGCAAACGGCAAACGTTTGCAGTGCAAACGTTGCAAACGTTTGCAAACGTCACCGTTACCGTTTTACAGGGTTTATACGGCGGGAGAGTCTTGGCGGTGTTCCTGTTGTTGTAGTTCAGTCGCACGAGGGAACCTGCTGTTTTTACCCCATGCTGCTTCGCTTGTTGTCCTTCACTGCGGCATACACCGACCACCCTGGCTGGCCAATAATCTTTTTCTTGGCTACCGCCTGCAATGGCAGCCACTTGGTGCCAAATGCGTGCCACCAGATCTCCCCGAGCCACTTGTTTGCTGCTTTCAAAGCTAGTCCCTCGTACGGTGAGGCAGTCGGAGTGCTCAGCCAATGCACAGAGCTGGTCGTGTAGTCCGGAAAGAAGCGAGGACCTTCGCAATCCCTCTGTCGCGTTGGTGTAGATCTCTGCG
Source organism: Diplonema papillatum (assembly GCA_030068145.1). Lineage (NCBI taxonomy): Eukaryota > Euglenozoa > Diplonemea > Diplonemida > Diplonemidae > Diplonema > Diplonema papillatum. Next base: position 69,309 of record JAPJBO010000908.1, read on the forward strand.
GGCTGAGAGCGGCGGCGGCTTCGTGGAGGGGACACCGGTAATAAATCCTCCACAGCAGAAGTCCGACTAGGGGTCCCACAGAAACAAAGCCTTTTCCTTTGCGGTTTGTCGACATCCCACTGTCACTGCCACTTACGACAGCATAATTGTTACTTGCCCACGTCTATATCGCTCGCATGTGTCTATCCATTGCTAGCCTTGCACTGCACCGTTGCCGTTTGCAAACGTTTGCAAACGGCATCTGCCAGATCTGCAAACGCAAACGCAAACGTTTGCGCAAACGTTTGCACGTTTGCAGCCAGCACTGCCCTCGGGGGGGTCAACCTGTGTCCCATTGGGGCTAATTTTCTAAGTCCTTTTTCTTGCTGCCTGCCGGGCCCCCCACCCCTTAGGCCCTTGTCTGACGTCCGGTCAACCCACAAAAACGGCATCAAAACGACCTGAAAGCCCGTAAAAGTGCAACAAATCGCGATTTCTAAAAACGGTGCCAGTTTGGCGACACCGTTCGTCCTGAGCACTACTAAGAACTACCTGTGGATCAACCCATACCAGGACACATACACAACACGACGGGAACACGGGAAGATGTCCCAACAACGACGGCAAAGTGCACTAGACGCCGAGAACGCGGCTCGCGGCTTCGTTCGCTGGTTGTCGGCACGGGGTGAGAAACTTTGCTGTGTGCGCCATACTCTACTCGATGAAAGAGCAGAGCTGTGGCAACGGGACAAGGACGAATCTCTGGAAAGCCTGAAAAAATCTCTCGGCCGCATGGCTGCTACAAGGAACGCAAATAGGTGGACAGAACGAAGTTCATTTCATGGTGTGTGAACTGCAGGCACGCTTCAATCAAAGACGAGCGCTGCAACGATTCTGACGAGGCAACTGATGGCGGCGTGCACCAGCCAGATCACGCAATGGTAAGCGAAGATGACGACGAAAATGAAGAGCTAGGTTCGCACGGTGAGTCGAGCGGCCGATTGGCATCGACCGAGCTGGTTGCCGGGCCTTTTGCGAAGTGATCAGTACGTGCATTTGTTGCTTGGGGATGGACAAGTGCATGTGCAAGGTACAAGAAGAGACGGTTATCCGGTGGTACACAGCTTGGGCGAAAAAGACGGGGTGTATGTGTCTGTCGGTCGGTGTCTTCAACAACGAACGCATCCAAGATGAGAAGCATAGGGCATCGCCTCTGGTGTTTGAGCTGTAAGCATGCATCTGTGTGGAAGAATGAACACGAGGGTGTGTGTTCTGACCTTCATCGAAGCGACGACGACACCGAGATGGGGACGGCAAAGTGGAGTGAACACGAGGGCGTGTGTTCTGACCACCGAAGCGCCGACAAAAGAGGGCCAAAGATTGTAACTCCGTGCACGCGTGCGAGTTGTGCGGGACTTACAAAGCAAAGCTACGGCCGTCTGACAAAGGCGCACTACCGCTTGAAGCATTGTGCAAGAGCTATGAGGGTTTTGAAGTTGAAAAACCGCTCTCGGTGGCTTTACCGTTGGCATTATCATTGCACTGAGATCTGCAGGCATCGGCGCTGTGAAAACAGCCGCGCTCACGTCCGACCTCCCTATGGCATACCGGTGGCTTGTTTCTCGCGAGGTAAAAGACGAACGGTGTCGCCAAACTGGCACCGTTTTTCAGCTTTAGCTCTAAGTGCACTCTCAGAGGCTGAGGAGCCCATTTATGACAGACTTTCCTGCTTTTTCCCAGAAAAACATCCAATTATTGGGCCACACGTACATTTCTGTTCGACATTGCGCAAAGTTGAAAAAACACCCCAATGGGACACTCTGGAACCCTAGTTTGACCCCCCCTAACCCCCCCCCCTTCCCGCTTTGTCCTCCCAAAAAAAAAGGGGATACCTGCCAGGATGCCTTTGACGAAACAATTATGGCTCACGAACTAAGCAAAGGGATGGATGGAAGGGATAATGAAAAAGGATACACATGCGTGCAAAAGCAAGCCCGTACAGATGGAGGAACCGACCGGGTTATTGTGAAACACGCGAACATGCAATAGGAATAGGGCTGTCCCTACATTTTACAGTGCCGTAGGGGGTTCGCGCGGACATGAATCCTTTCTGAATCAAACTGAAGCGCCTTGATTATACAGTGAGTTTGATTATGGTGCTGGAAGTAGTAAGAATACTGATTGCTCCTGGGGAGTGATCAGTGCTTCAGGGGACCAGTCCCTGTCAACGGCGACTCCTGTCGGAAATTTTTTTCCTCAACTGTTGTCAGGGAAATGCACTTTGCAAATTATGAGCAAAATCTGGAGCATTGGCAAAAATGGCCAACACTTGGCCAAAGTCTAAACCCGGCAACAGAGGCCATAATAGGCCAAACTATGGGCAAATCGGCCAAAATGGCAAAAAAAGGCCAAAATCTGGAAAAATTGCCAAAATGGGTCAAAATAGGCCTACATCCGGAAAATGTGAAAATTCCAAAAAAATGTGCTGTTGCTGGCTATAAGGGAATTATAGCTATTTATTCACTGTGATTAATAGAGGAAAAGGCACTCGAGTCTTTTATTTTTGGTGAATTTCCCTTATATCCCACCACTTCAAATTTTGTTCCCTTATATCCCAATGGGATCCCAATGGGATTACCTTGGGTAAGGCAATCCCATTGGGATATAAGGGAACAAAATTTGTGGTCATGACGATTTTTGGGGGACCCCTTTAAAAAATTTTCCCGGGGGTCAAAGTGACTATTCAGGGATGTATGGTGCCGTTGAAACAAAAGAATTCCAAATCTGAGGCTGCGTTTACCTCCAAAATGAGGTTTCACTTTCTCAAGTTTCACTGCCACTTCGGCCCTTGTGGTCATGCGGCCAGAGGAAGAGGAAGCAACCGTCGTAACAAGATTGGCAGCAGGACCAGCACCAGCAATTTCAATTCTGAAAGCAGTCAGCACATGTTTAGCACTGCCCTACTTCGCATCCGGTTGCGCTGCAGCTTCTTGCATGTTTCGTTACGGATAAATTGGCCGATTTTTTCCATCTGCATGAGCCCCGCGTGCTCGTGCACCCGTATCCTTTTTTTTACACACACTCTGCTCAACGACGCCTTTTCTTTTCGGGAGGGCAAAGAGGGAAGGGAGGGGTAATATTGCATCGTCCTGCGTAAAGTCATCTGCACCATGATCGACGGAATTCGCTCTCTAAGTACGGAGTCAAGTCTCGTCTGTATACGCGATGCGGTTTACCGAAGCCATCGAGCGCCACGGCCAGGGATGGATACGTTTACTCGCTGATCGATGCTACGGCAGTTCCGCAAACCCACTATGCAGCCTGAGTTCAGCCCCGCGCATCTACGCTCACAAGGCAACCCATGATCACTTCGGTGTGAGGGATCAGTCCTGACCGAGCCTAATGCCTGCCGGGCGCCTGCTCCGTTGCGGTGTTTGCTTTTCTGACCAATGCGTTCCACGTCTGAAGGGTCCTTGCGTTAAGTTCGCGCCTTCTGTGGGTATACAGACTTGATCACGACTTTTGGAAACGAAGCTTACTCTTGAGATCCGGTGTGGAGGGCCATTGTTACCTGACAAAACCCACTCATGCAGCCTGAGTTCAGCCCCGCGCATCTACGCTCACAAGGCAACCCGTGATCACTTCGGTGTGAGGGATCAGTCCTGACCGAGCCTATTGCCTGCCGGGCGCCTGCTCCGTTGCGGTGTTTTGAAAACTTGGTAACTTTGTGCTCAGCGGTCCTACGAATCATGTTCCACGTCCTGTGATTCGTACTTTCAAACTTAATCCATGAATCATGTTCTACCTCCTGTGATTCGTGTGGACTTTTAACAACCTTGTACCTTCCTACAGCAGGACAGGTTCTGCATCTGTTCATTGGGTAACTAATTTTGTTCCCGTTCTTCCCATTGAAAGAAACCAAGGACCTAGAAGACCCACCCTTCCTGTTGATCTTGCAGCACCAACCGCCAGGGCTTGGTCTGGTCAGGCAGTCCAGGTCGGACTCTGGGTCAGCCGGACTAGACTGGTCAGGCTCCAGCCTCCAGCCTGCCAAGCTTGTCGGACTGTCTGGTCTGTCCGGGCTGTCTGGTCAGTCCGGGCTGGTCGGACTGACTGGTCTGGTCAGGCTGTCCAGGCTGTCTGGTTTGTCCAGGCTGGTCGGACTCTGGTCAGTCCGGGCTGGTCGGACTGACCGGTCTGGTCAGGCTGTCCAGGCTGTCCAGGCTGTCCAGGCTGTCTGGTCTGTCCAGGCTGGTCGGACTGACTGCTCTGGCCAGGTTCTGTGGTCAACAAATTTGTTCTCTATCATCACTCCCGGGCCGTATCTTGTGTGCGCAGATACGGCCCTGTGCAAAAATAGCCGTGATAATTACTTTTTGCCCCAAATCGTCCATTACAAAAACCCTTAAATAAGGAGAATCCAAGGGAACGAAGCACTATGCCAGGAAGGAAGCGCAAAGCATCTTCGAGCAGCTCGGAGTCGAATTCGAGCTCAGAGACACCTGCAAAGCGTGCTGCTGCTATCACGCGCGACCTGCTGCCTGACGCCAGTAAGGTCGTTTACCAGAAGGCATTCGACGAATTCATCGCCACCGCACGCATTAAGAAAAATGCTATGCCGACAGAAGCCAACATGCTTGTTTACTTCGATGGTCTGTCAAAGGAACTTGCACCAACGTGCAAGTTCCTTTGACAGACCACAGAACGCCAATCAGAAGGAACATCAACATTGGTGTTCCTTCTGCACCGCAGGCAGCGAAGAAGGCAGCACCAAAACGTTCTACAAGTAACTCTCAGATCACTTCAAGTTCTTTCTCTTGCATCATCAGAACACCTCTTTGCGCATCGACTCACGTTCGTTTGCACCAGTCACTCACTCGATTTTGTGGTTCACGGCCATTTTTTTTTCACATTTGCCTCACTTTTTAGCATCGCAGAGCCTCATTTTTTCGCATTTTCTTATGGTTTTGGAGCCGTGACATAATGAGCGTTTCCGTGACATAATGAGCGTTTGCGTGACATAATGAGCGTTTGCGTGACATAATGAGTGTGCGTGACAAAAAACTGACCATTTTTTCACGGAGGGAGTGAAGAAATTTTGCGACCCTGGCTGTTAGGGAATTTCAATTGTACCTGCTGGCTATAAGGTAAATTGCTCTTAAAAAAAAGACCGGACCATCGGCTTTAGCGGGATCACTAGCCGCATGCAAAACAGTACTCGGAGGGACCGAGGCCTTTGACAGAAGTGTTGAGGCACGGTTCATTCAAAGCCGCCCTTCCAGCACTCGTTATGAACTACACAACTGGCACATTACACAGGAGCTCAGCACTGATTTACATGGTCGGAACTCGAAGAAAGATGTGCACATGTTTCCTACAATGCCGAGCTTCAGGGAGGAGAGATACCTTCAAAATCGCGAGCGAGGTTCGCGAGAAGAACCATTGAGAGCGGTATGTCTTCAAACGATCAAGTACTTTTCAGTCGTACAACCCGGAAGCCCGGTGCCCTAGCCTAGGCCAGTAATTCTCAGAAGTGCGCACGGCCGCACGGCTGCGCACGGCCGCATGTACGGCGCACGCACGGCTGACTGACAGTAGGCGCTGGCTGCGCCTGCAGTGGGGATCCGAGTGTGGGGTCGCTTGTGAACTCGAAACACGAGGAAGGGTTCATGCCCGTGGCGCCGCAGAAGGACACTTTTTTTGCTGCAGCTACTCTCCCTGTGCACCAGAAGAAAGCCTTTTCCCTTAATTCCCGTGTCAGCCTGCAGCCACTGTGTGATTTCTGCAAGAAAATGGTGGTGAATCCATATTGGCAGGCCACATAGACACTGCATATTGGGAACCCACTCATGTGGAGCGTCGTGCTAAACGGCATGTGCCAGAAGAAGTATCCAGAAGTTTTCTGTGAGCAGACTTTAGTGCAAGCCGTGCTGGAGAACGACGGGATCCAAAGGTGCCTTCACTCGACATATCTGTCAACAGTACAGTATTTCTGATCGCTCGTCATGACTGTCGTTCCACTCTCACTTTGGGTGAAATCCAAACTCGAAGGAGCTCACTACAGAAATGATCACGGGCACTGACCCCAAGACTAGTGCCGAGTGTTGTGTCTTCATGTTTTTACCAAACGTGATGAATTGGTACGAGAAGCTCATTGCCGCAAACCGTGGCGTTTACGCTTGCGTCGCGCGGACAGCTTTTACGTATGAAACAATCAGGCTCCTGGCACAGCTTTCAACAAAGCAGTTCTCTCTTCCCATCATCGTCATCGTTAGTCTTCTGTACAACCGCGGTTGTGCGAGTGACGAGCTCGTATTTTTCACGACCCTTTTACTGAAAGACCGAGCTGGTTTGTGCACTCCCTTTTCGATCATTCATGAGAGGCACTGTCTAAATGTTCAACTAATTTTTATCCCGTTGACTATATTCCAACAATCCACAGAAAACGTCGGAGTGGGAAAGCTGGAAGGTGCAGCGCAACAACCTCGATCCCGTTGTATTTGGGCCCGGCATGAATTTAGCTGATCAGCAGGATCAAGAAGTTGAGTTCCAGTGGAAAGCAGCGCAGAGCTACCACATACTTTCCACACACGCAAGCCTCAACGTTGCATACCCTACTCAGTGTGCTGGGTGGGATCAGACAGCCAGGTGGTGGAGTCAACTGACAGCCAAGGTGTGTGAATCTGCAAAAATCCGCAGGCACAAAGTCTCGAAATCTCAAACGAACGCGTTAACTTGAAACCCCCCAGAAGTAAGCTATTTTGTTTTTTTGTAGCAATGTTGTGAACGGCTGGCCGACGGATGATGTCTCGCAGTGTCTTCGGAATTGTCTAGCTGCTGATACGATTTCATAGACAGCTTTTACTGCTCAACGTCGCTTCAAACCGCTTTTTGTATAGATTGCATGAAGGTTCCATTCATGAGATCTCAAGTGATCATCCCAGTGATTAGTTCCTTGGTTCCATTCATGAGATTTCAAGTGATCATCCCAGTGATTAGTTCCTTGGAAAGGTGTCACAACTACACAGGCGGAAGTGCGTCGCTCAGCAGTTTACCCTCCTGCGGCAGGAATTATGTGGCCAGAGGAGAGGCACACAAACTTCCTGTCTCTTGAAGTATGCATTTACTTGCTGTCTCCTTGTCGTTTGGTCAAAGCCATGAAGATGCTCAGAATACAAGTTGTGATTGATTTTACTGATTCTTGCGACAACCAGTTTCTGCTTCCCTGGAGACAGTATTTGTTACCGAAAAAGAACGTTGGCAGCGGTTTAACCAGAACACATGTAGGTTAAATTGCACAAACAAAATGTATTCTCCCCACTTTGCCAAAGACCTTGTTGTTTCGTGAACAGTGTCATAGAGACTTCAGGCAGTATTTTGAGACGAGAGGTCCTAACAATATCCCTCGTTCCACGAAAAAGTGTCACAGATTTCGGCTTTTCGGACTTCTGCCGAAAACTTCATGTGCAGGTCCGAAAATGACCGGTTTCGAGATCCTGAGGACACGATTGAATCCATTGAGGACAGGGCTTTCCGAATATTTGGTCGGATAAATTTTTGACCGACCTATAGTGGTCAAACGATTCGCATGCGATAATAATTATCGCATTATCGCACAAGATTATCGCACATAACCGGCATGCGATAATATGCGATAGTCCATTTTACTCTATTTGTACAGAGGATGTACCCCTGTAGGGGTGGGTTCCGGGAGAAAGCTTTGTGACTTTCTCTGGGGTTTGTAGCAAGAGTGCTATGAGAACCTGTCTTTTCTGGCAACCACATCCAGATTCCGTTGCCGCCCCATCGATCGTGCCAGCTGATACTACGACAGCTGAAGTTGTCCAGATGCTCCCCAGACGCAAGAAGCACATGGGGGTCTCCAGAAGACAGTGTCATTCTGGAACTTGACAAACTGCCGAAACAAGACCAACCATGACTTGTGTACGAGGGAAGACCATGTTCGGCGAGCCCCAGTGAAACAGCCGGAACCAGAGAAAAGCCCGGCGTGAGAGATCGGCACCAAAACGACTTAAGCGTTGCTGACACGGGATTCCCCGGGAAGTGGAGACAAGGTTTATGCTCTTTACGCTGCCTGGATACGCCACAAGGAGGACGAAACTGATGTTAAACGGCATAGAAGCAGCTTGCCTCCAAGGACCGCTGGAACGACGCCAAACCCGTGTGTCCGCAGGACGTACCCTTCGCTCAATGGAAACTGAAGTTTCTCATCAAGGCGTTACGTAGACCGTTGGCCGTGTACACAAAAAAGAAGAGAGTCCACAGCGCTACAATGTGCGATCCCCCGCGAGGCGAGCTCAGAGACTGACATTGCAAGAGGCATCTGTCTGTCGTCGGGTTGCTGACGATGGTCTCGGTAGGGTACGGAAGTGGGTGCGAAGTCATGATATGGCAGGCGGCGCCCTACCAGTGCAAGGGTTGTTTCGTTGGACGACTTCCGGATGAAGCAGGAGAAAATACAAGGAACTGTGAGAGCTTGATAGACACCCACAACGTCACGGCACGGCCTACGGCGGCGGCTAAACGCCTTGATGAGAAACTTCAGTTTTCATTGGGCGAAGGGTACGTCCTGCGGATACACGGGTTTGGTGTCGTTCCAGCGGTCCTTTTGGAGCAAGCTGCTTCTATGTCGTTTAACATCACTTCTGTCCTCCTTCCAGCTGCAAAACGTGGGTGGTGTGTGAATCTCGGCATTGTGGCGTACCCAGGCAGCGTAAAGAGCATACACCTTGTCGCCACTTCCCGGGGAAGGCTGAGGCTCCTGTGAGGCTCCCGTGTCGGCAAAGCTTAAGTCGTCGATGAAGACGATGAAAGAGAGCTTGCACGTTTTGTTGACCAAGAAGGGATCAGCCATCGCAGTTGTCAGTGATACTGGTAGTGGTCGGATGTCAGTTGTTTATGCGTCACGGTAGCACGGCGCGAGTGAGAAGGGCTCACGACGAGCTCCGCGGACTCGTTTTCTCACTTTCTGCGCCTGTCAAGCTATCCTGCCTCGCTCCGGGTCCCCCGAAGGATTCTGCGATAATGTGCGATAATCGTGCGATAATCATTATCGCACATGCGATAATGTGCGATAATATGCGAGAATACGCGATAATATGCCTCCCCACTAACGCAACAAGACGAGATGACATCACCCGGCGCTTGAGATGCAAGTCAACGTCCTGACGTCTCTCGGAGGCGGAAACATGGCCGGACTCAACAAGAGGCCACAGATGGCGAGCCAGCAGGCGTTTGAAGCCGTGATGCGCGCCTACGAAGCCGCCGCACGAGAGCAGACGGCGAAGAAGGCCGGCGACAAGGTGCGAGCCATACCGCAGGCTGGGCTCCGCAAAGCTGCAACACTGAATGGCAGTTTTCGACCGCAGACGCATTACCCGTCGGGATGGGAGCGCAAGCAGGCTCGATGGAAGCACGAGGTCAAGCAGGAGAGACGAACTGCGCAGACTGAGCGCAAGACGTGCACGAAGGGCAGACCAGGACGTTGGGACCGTGCGAAGTCGAAGAAGGAGTCCAAAAGCGAAGCAACAACACCAACGCGGAAACGCAACCCGAAGGCAGCCAAGCGGACCTCCCAGGGCAGGGGGGAACCTGCGGCAGTGAAGTAACGAAGCTCATCCGAGTGTCCGATGAAACCCCTTGTCAATACCACCCAACGACTAGCCGTGTTTTAAAGGTGAGATGAGAGGCATCGGCTCACTCTGTCAAAGGACCATACCACTAACGCAACAAGACGACGATAATATGCGATAATCGTGCGATAATGCGAATGAAAATGCGATAGTGCGAATCGTTTGACCACTATGCCTAGGGCTATGGTGGCTGCATACGCCTGAATACGCGTATGCGCCCAAACCTGCATACACATACGCATACACATACGCATACGGCGCTGCATACGGCTATGCATACGTATGCATACGGCTATGCATGTGGCTGTGACTTCTCTGGCAATGCACCTCCTTCGTCCAGGACGAAGGGGGAGTCGAAAAGGATACTTAAAAGCAAAGTTTCGTGAGTGTCGACGGAACCTATGTCCGCCGCAACCCGGGGTACACGGGCAGTCGTAAGCCGACGAGCCGCGCTCCGATGAGGCAACCGAAGCTGGTTGTCTCAGGATCTGCTGAGCAACGGGCTGGCGGAAAGGCCCGCCCACGTGGTGCGGGCCTTTTCCGCCAGCCCGTTGTAGGCTGTCGTGCGTCATGAAGCATGCTCGTTCAGTGCTTCGAGCTGGCGTTCGACGTCGTCGGGGAAAAAGCGAGGCAGACATTGACCGTGGCACGCATCCTCATCGACCTGCTTTCTACTTACCAGTACATTGCATTGTTACACGGTGAGGTCCAGTCTCAGAAACTGCAGTCAAAGAGGGCGCGAGTCACACCTAAAAAGCGTGTGACACCCGCTTTTTCAACTCCAGCTTTAACTCCAGTTTCTGGGGCTCTGGACTCCACCGTCTTCACTCATAGGCCCGTCACGCAGCACCGGGCTGGCTTCACACAGCCCCACCTATGCATACGTATGCAGCCGTATGCGTATGCATATTTTCAAATCTGCATACGCATACGCATACGCATACGCATACGTATGCACGTATGCTGCCCAGCCCTAGGGGGGGTCAAACTGTGTCCCATTTGGACCATTTCTCAAAGTCAGCAGTTCACACGTAAAGTGGGGGCCCCCACCCCAGGGGATGGTAGTTAATCGTCCGGAAATTGCGGTTTACGCCCTTAGAAATCCGAAAGGGCTCGTCAATGAGCTCCAAAACGCAATTTTAAAAAAACGTGCCCGTTTTGTGCCACCGTTCGCATGGAGACCCCTCGTAGTGCCTTACGTAGCAGGCCCCCCCTCAAAATGCAAAAGAGAGGCACCCATAGGAGGGAACAGGAAGAAGAACGTGACCCGGTTTTCGCGGTTACTGTTGGGTGTCCCGTGCCAGTTCTCCAACATTGGCATGAAGGGAGCAGCTTTTAAATGCTGTTGCGAACGACGTCTTGGTCATTCCCGACTCTAACGCCCTTCCCAGCTCCAGGCCCCAGTTTCCTCGACGCGAAAACGCACCGGTGTTGTGTGTGGCTACCATCTGCCATGATCTCTTCGTCCATTGAGCCTCCTGAAGGGGTTTGTCGAAAAGAAAGGAAAAAAGAGCCGTGAACTACCCTCTCAGTAAGAAAACCTTCCTGAGGCCCCCGTCGCAGAATCAGGACTTGTCTGCCGCTATGGCTTCCAAATCCGGATCTGAAAGCCGAAGACTCTGTAACACTTTACCGCAACCGAAGTCGCGAACCGGGTTCGGCTTGCACTGCAAAGCAGCATAATTGTGTCTTGCGCACGAGCGCGGAAATCCGCCACCCGCCATTCGGCTAGATATTGCAAGAACACAATTGCGAAGCGTACTACAAACGGATAGTGCTACAAAGGCGAACGAATCATGCGAGAACCTATGGAGGGGCCCCTCGACAGCTTTCAGAACACGGCATAGTAAGTCAAGAGTCGGATAAGCGTGTGCACATTCTACTCCCGGTTGATCTGCATTTTCCACCTTTCCCCCCTTTCTTTGATCTGCTGTGTGTATTTGCGGACAATTTTATGTCATCGGGTTCTCGTGTATGTTAATAGCCGCTAGGATAGAAAGAATTTAGTTAGTTATAAGAAAATGCAGTGTTAATAGTCTTGGCCAAAATAGCTACAACCAGCTAGCATCCATCAAAAATATTCCTCCGACCCAGGGTCACTCAACAGCTCGCAACGGCCTTGCAGCATGTGACCCTGGGTGGCAAGTTCGAAAGGAAGGGCCGATAGTCATGTAAAACCTCAGGTAAAATGGAAAGAACTGCGTAGTTTTGTTTATTCGACCTATATGAATCCAGCCGACTCTTCCCGGCTACTCGTGCCCTTCCTCGGCGCAAAACGGAAGAGCGAAGACTCCGATTCCTTTTCAGTTTACGAATGTCAGTAACGGCAGCAGATGCAACCGACGGGTTCACGACAAAACGGGAGTCCAACCAAGTCACTCATTTGACAAGACATCGGCTAGCTCTGTGTGTGTGAAAATTTGGAAAACCATAGCAATAATGGCCATAAGTTGGAAAATCTGCCAAAAATGGCCAAAGATTAAAATGGCCAAAATCTACCAAAAATGGCCGAATTCTGGAAATTTGGCAAGAATGGCCCAAAATGGCCAAAATCTGAAAAAATCTGGAAAAAATGGCAAGAATGGCCAAAACTCGCAAATGGCCAAAATTTGGAAAAATTGCCCAAAATGGCCAAAATCTGCAAAAATGGCCAAAAGTAAACGAAGCGATTCCAAAACTAGTTTCGAACCTTCCAAAAGTAAACGAAGCACTTCCAAAACTAGAAACAAACCGTTCCAAAAGTAAACGAGCCACCCAAAACTAGAAACGAACCTTCCAAAACTAGTTTCGAACCTTCCAAAAGTAAACGAAACACTCCCCAAGCTAAATCAGCCTAAAAAGAGCCCAGAAACGAACCGATTCCAAAACTAGTTTCGAACCTTCCAAAACTAGAAACGAACTCTCCAAAACTAGAAACGAACCAAGAAGCGAACCGATTCCAAAAGTAAACGAATTCGTCTGTGACACTTTTTCGTGGAATGAGTGATATGCAATATGAATCACGGAATGAAAACGATAGTTAAAGAAAACTATCGTTCTCCACATAGATGGCCGTTATATAACGTTATATCAGTCATTCTCGTGGCGACCGTTCAAATATGGAAGAAACCATCTGGAGGTCAACCCCTCGTCATTTTCTTTGGTCAGAGGGCGTTTTTGAACTGTTTTGAATCCGATCTTTTCATTCCGACCCTCGGTGGGCTCCGAAGCTCGATATTGACGGGCTTAAGCCCAAAATTAGGGTTTGCGAAAAACGCATTCTCGTGTTTTGCCATCGAGGGGGTCGCCAGTTTTTCTGTAGCACCCCGGGAACAGAGTTCCCAGGCATGCTCCGGATTAAAACCATCTTTGATTGACCAAATTAGAGGCGGGGATGGTGGGTGTTTGGGCTGCAACAGCTTTCCCCTGTGTCACCGAACTATACCACAAGGGGCACCACGAGGGCCTAGCACCCTGTGGGCTCAGTACCCGCCATCCCAGTTCTGAAGTGCGTTCATAGGGTGATGGTAATTTGCCTGGTGAAGTGGGGTGCAACAAGAGGGCCGTGGGGGTCAACCTTTTTTGTGATCCGAGGTGGTATTTTGACGACTTCGTGACCGATCTTTCCATTCCGTGTCTTCTCGGGAGCAACAGGCACGTATCTCACGCGCCCCCGGTATAATCTAAGTATAATTATATCGGGCCGAACTTGTCCAAGGGGGGTCGTCATTTTTTCTAAAACCCCGGGAACAGAGAGACCAGGGACACCTGCACTCATAGCATCAAAGATTGGTCGATTTAGTGACACCTTTGGTGACTGTATGCGCTGCAATAGGATGGTCATTTTTGAACGGTCGCCAGGAGAATGACTGATATAACGTTATATAACGTTATTCCCGGAGTTATTTGTTACCCCCCCCCGAAATCCAGAAAAACTGTTATTTACCGTTATAAAACCGATATTTGCCATTTTTGGTCGAAAAATAACGTTATTTGACCGTTATAACGTTATAATAACGTTATATTAACGTTATTTTCGTCGCATGATACCGTTGTAGGGAGAAATCTGTAGGGGACACCCCTCGCACGTTTTTTTTCTCCCTGTGGTGAGTGAAATCGCGCGTTTTCAGCTCGTTCTGAGCCAAATCCGGTAGTGTTTGGCCCTCAGTGCTCAAAGATCCGTGAAGAAAACCCCTCCCGTGAACGCTCCAGTCAAGCACCGCTTGCTAAAAAACGGAGGTCGAAGGTACTACCAAAATAGGCCAAAATCTGAGAAAATCGGCCAAGCTTGACCAAAAACCGGCCAGAAATCTGGACACAAGGGTAAAAGTGGCCGAAATCTGGAAAAATCGGCAAAAAATGGCCAAAGTCTGAAAATTCCCAAAAACCGTTATTTGCGTTATTTTTTCCGTTATTTTGCGTTTTCGACCGATATAATATATGGGTCGATTTAAAAAAGGGGGGGGGGGGGTTCACTTCTTGTCGGTTTTTTTGCTTTCCGTTGATGTTCACTCAGCTCAGACACAAGGAATCATCCCAGAAAGTTGTTTCAGGAGGTTTTCTGACCATAAACTTGGAGAAGCCATCAACAAAACACGAAAATATCCCCAAGAATGGTGAATTCACTCTATTTTCAATCATTTTGGGGCAACTGTGGTGTGGTTGCTGTGCAATGCCTTTTTGTCGCTGCTCCACTGGAAGAACCCCCAGAACGCCTTGAAACCCCCCAGAACACTCTGGAAGAACACCAGAACACCTTGGAATACCCCCAAACCACCTTGGAAGACTCCAAACTACCTTGAAAGACCCCCAGAACACCTTGGCAGAACACCTTCAAGGCCCCCAGAGGACATTGGAAAACCCCTGGCGCACGTTGGCAGACCCTCAAAACACCTTGAAAGACCTCTTGAACACCTTGGAACCCCCCAGAACACCTTGGAAACTCCCCAGAACACGTTGGAAAGCTCCCAGAATACCCTGCAAGACCACCAGAGCACCTTGGTCGACCCCACCCAACCTTGGAAGACCTTCAGCACACCTTATAAGAACCCAGAACACCTTGGCAGAACTCCTTGCTAAGCCCCCAGACAGCTTGGAAACCCCGAGAACACCTTGAAACCCCCCAGAATACCTTAGAACCCCCTCAGAACACCTTGAAAAACCTCCGGAACACTCCTCAGAACACCTTGAAGACCCCCTGACAACCCTGGAAACACCCAGAGCACCTTGGAAAACCCCTAAGGACACTTTGGAAGACCCCCCGGACACTTTGGAAGACCCCCGGCACACCTTGGACGACCTTCAGAACACCTCGGAAGGTGTCCTGGGGGTCTTCCAATGTGCTGTAGGGGGGTTTTCAAGGTGCACCAGGGGTTCCAAGGTGTTCAAGAGGTCTTTCAAGGTGTTTTGAGGGTCTGCCAACGTGCACCAGGGGTTTTCTGGGGGGCTTGAAGGTCTTCTGCCAAGGTGTTCTGGGGGTCTTTCAAGGTAGTTTGGGGTCTTCCAAGGTGGTTTGGGGGTCTTCCAAGGTGTTCTGGGGTTCTTCCAGGGGGTTTCCAAGGCGTTCTCCCCCCTTTTTTTTTTAAATCGACCCATATAACGTTATACAACGTTATATAACGTTATCAACCATCTATGTCTCCAGTGAAATATAATCGTTTTTTAGGGTAGGCGATTTTCGGAGTCTAGAGGTTTGGTAAATTTGAAATTCTCAAATTTAGCTCTCTAGCGAGCTGTCCCACTTTTCTGGGGCAGGCCATGGGGTACCCCCATCCTGGACGTTTCTCTACCGTTTTTTCATGGTACTTTGAGACTTCACAATTCGAAAAATCCTGGCAGCCGACAACGGCGTGGCACAGTTGTCAGTGGACGACATTCCTGGTTCCCGCCGGTGGACTTTTTTCCGGGTCTGCCGTGTGTAGTTGCGCTCAACGGCCGCGTACTGCGCACTTTGCAAGCAAGCAAGCAAACTCGCTGGTGACGGGGTAGCTTGCACACCGAGTAGAAGAGCTGTCGTAATTGTGAAATGCTCTGCCGTTTGCTGGGTCGTTGCTGTTCTGCATAAACTCCTGCGTATCTTAGAATACCAGTGCGCATTGTCGCCGTTACTAGTAACCTTAGACCACGGTTGTCACCACCTGCGTGGTTTGGTCCTTTGGCAGGAAAAAAGTTGGAGACTATGAACCCCGCAACTGAAACGGGTTTGCGGACAAGAAACCCTTTGAACTAAATTGATTCCTTGCCTGCTCCAAAACTTGTCAACAGAAGCATTGGCAGCTTCGTACTGGCTGCTGTCTGAACTATCAACTTCGCTTTCGACGGGTTCGTCTTCCTCCGGTGCACTCTCCGACTCAAAATGTACTAGAATTCTGGCATTAGCATTAGTGTTGCGACCATGTTGGCAAGATGCAGCAGTTTGTTGTTGTTTTCTGAACTTTTCAAGCCTTGAATTGCTTCGGTGCTGTACGAAATTACTGGTAGCGTTGCCAACATTGCCGCTGACTCACGGCTGAGGATACCGAGGCCAGGGCGAAGCAGCTAACCCAGATTCTGACCCAAAAACCTGTCAAAATCGTCAGAAATTGTGTTTCAAATGCATTTTCTGGCCGAAGAAACTAGTTTCACGTGGTTTTCCTGGGTACCAAAATTTTTCATAATCAGCCAAGGTAGCCACAAGGTTGGTGGCTACTTTGTGGCTCCCAATTAGCCACTAGTGGCTATCTTGTGGCTGACAGCTATGCACTGTGACACCCTGTATGTACACTCTGCAAGCGAGCCCAGACACCCCTTTTCTGCGCACCCAATTTGATGACCTGTAACGGGAAACACTGTTTTCCACCAGCATGAGTATGGAAGATATCATGTTCTTCTGATGCTGGCCGGCCGTGAACTTTGTTGTTCTCCTTCCATCCTTCCAGGTGTTGACACCGCATCTCAGGCACTAGTCACAGCTTCGGCTGCCTGCTTTTCGCGCAAGACATCTTCTATTGTCTGGGGTTGATCATTTGCGGCTGACGGGTTCACAGTTGTTGGAGTTAAGCGTGTGAGAACGCGCTCTTCATCACATCCAATCCACTGAAGACTTTCTACGTGATCCCACGAGAACACCTTCAGATCCAACTGCAGGTCCGAGGTCTCCTGATGCTACCAGACCCCTCACTCAGATGCACCTTCCAGACGCCCCAAAGGCGTCTCACTTACAAGCTTTTTCTGCTGTCTCAATTACACGGGAGAGGGTAGGGGTAAGGTACTACTACTATTACCCCCTCCAAAATGCATACATCGGCCTACAGGCCGGGAGGCCTGGGTTTGAATCCGACCGAAAACACTTTCCGGTCGGAAATTATTTTCGGTCATTTTTTAGGTTTCCGGGGTCTAATGTGCCCGACAATTGCGTTTGTTGTGAAATATTTTAAAGACACACACATACAAGAAACAGTCTAAAATTTTAAAAAGCTCGCGGTTTTTGAGTCGAGAGAGGGGGAGTGACCCCCCGGGCACTGGCGCCGAACTTGCCACTACGCCGAGCTTAGCATCACTCGAACTTTGCATCGCCAAAACTTAGCGTCACCAGAACTTAGCATCGCCCGAACTTTGCTTCACCAGAACTCAGCTTCACCCGAACTTTACCGTCACCCGTTAACTTTAACTGCTGCCTCTCGCCGTGTGCCGTTTACCGTGTGCACATTGCATTTTGAGTTTTAGCTATTATTTGGTACCGTCATCTCCAATCACACAGGCGGACGAATGGGAAGAGCCTGACGATTGGAATGAAGAGACCCCACGGGTCTGGAAAGAAATGAGAGAAAAGTGGTTTCACATGAACACACACGAGAGAGAATTTGATTTCTGGAGACAGCGTTACTTGCGTGCCACAGATAAGCAAGGACTCTACTATGGCGCTGTTATGGGTTCAGGTTAAACGTAGTAGTAGCGCTCAGTTTGTTTCCACGTGACTTCCGTGGCAGTATTCACTGCTTCTGGTGGTTGTCTGGCCGCTTTCATTGTGCATTGTGTTTTTTTTTCTCTCGTTCTCATTGCAGCGAACACCAACACGTTTGCGTCGTGTTGTTGTTAGTGCGTTGCTCAGGGTAGTCGAAGGCCTGAAAATCCCACTAATGCGACAAATTCTTGTCATTCATCGCAGGTTCGGATGGGCGAATCTGCCCCACCAAACAAATCGCCGTTGCTGGACAACACTGCAGTGCGTTTCTTCGGTTGCGCCACGAGCAGGTCAAAACACTATGGATCCGGTGCGTATCAATCAACCAGACGAACATGAAAAAGAATGTGAGAATGAAAAGTTGTCGAAAGGGGCGCAGACGTTAGCATCATCACAGTGACAGTCGTTGGGTGGTATCGATAAGGGGCTTCAGGCACTAGAACGAGCTTCATCGCTTTCGGACTTGCACTTTTACTGCACTCCTTTCTCGATGGAGGACGAAACTTGCTTCCAGTCTCTGGGTAGAAAAAGGTCCTAGAATCACCCATGTAAAGTTGCTGCTTTGCATACATGCTCCCCGTATTCCTTGCCGTCTGCTCTCGTGCGACGGTGCCATATTCCCGCATTATGGCTTCGAATGCCTACTTGCTCGCCATCGGGGCCTTATCTTGAGGCCTGCAAAGTTTCCACGATGTGTCGTAATCGCGCTCTCACATACGACTTACCCGCTTCAGCACCTCGTCTATCGCGAGCGTCAGCATCGACGTTCAGCTCGGGGCACAAGCTTCTATTTCACATTGATGCTCTTCTGGCTCAGACTCGCTACCTATGACTGCATTTTTGTCGGGACCTATGACTGCTCTTTTGTCTAGGGCCCTGTTCCACGATGTGTCGCGCTTGCTTCGGCATGACTTTGGCATTTCAAAGTGGCTCGCCATTGCCCACTCCTTCCACTACATGTGCTGCTTGTCTCCAGGCATCGTCGTACCTGCACCAAACCTCTTTCCTGTCGATGACTATTGGCGGTCAGTCGATCCTCTTAACCACCGCCAGAATGTTGATACCTTGCTCGATTCCCTCGGATGTCACTTAGAGGCTCCATTCCTCTGGATACATCGGGCTCCAAATTTTGTCCATGTCCACCCCATGCCTTCAACCGCCTCGTAAACTAGGCTATCGGTCAACAGCCGCCTACGTACAGCACAGCAGGGGATGATCCAAACGATTGCGTCGCTTCACCATTGGCTTCCGGACCACACTCCTGCCACGCAGCTCCACAACGTCTCTTCGGTTGCTGCCAAGTTCACCTACAAGTCCTCTCGAGTCTGGAAAGCCGAATTGAGTTGGCGGGAGGGTAGTCACGCAATAGTGGTGGGTGCAAAGTGCCAGTGTCAAGTTCAGAATCCGAGTCGTTCGTCAATCGCGCATTTTCGTCGTGTGGTGTAGCCAGAGGCTGCTGATGACGAGGGCCGGTCGGGGTCAGGGGATGTTTTACTTCACTCTTCATGGCGTGTGCGATACTCGACAGTAGGGCTAAAGCTGGCTGCACAAAGCTCATCAGAAGTTCCATATCTTTTGTTCAGTTTTAGGCTCTGGAATTGCAACCTCTGTGTGATTGCCCTTATCGCATTCTGTAGGACATAGGCCTCAATAAGCCTTCTTCCAAGAAGGGAGGGGCCTGGACCAGCAGGGCGATAGTACATTTGATACCTTCCATAGGCAAGAGTTGATATTCCTTTATATGCTGTGGGTCTGCTCTGGGACTACAACAACCGGTGTGTCTTACCTGGAAGGTGCACATGGGACGACGGGACTCATGTTCCAACACGAAGGCCGGTTTTCTGGCCCGAAAACGACATCGTCACCGCGATGCGGGGAAGTTCGCTCGGTGTGCCGGGCTTCTTTGCGACACCGGTCAAGAGGGCTTCAGGTTGTTACCTGCCATCTGCACTCCTTCATTACTGAAACCCAATTTAAAAAAAGGCAGGGTTGAGGGGGCATAGCAAACATTTCATGTCTTCAGACGACAATGCAGTGCCGAGTGATGTAGAGCAAGCAACAGCAGCCCTCCACAGCAGTCAACCGGGTCCTCTTTCCGGAAAGGGATTATCTCGACAGGTTGTTCCTCCTCCCAGTCGTGTCGTGCCAGTTCCGAAAACAGGGCGCGTGCTTTATGCTTTCTCAGCATCTCAGCCTGAGCAAATGACAGTGCTGGCTGGCCAGGTAGTGACTTTGCTCGGGGAAGGAGGTCCTGGAGGCTCTTGGACACGAGGTGTAGCGAAAGATGGAAAGTCCGGGTGGATACCAACCAGCTATGTCGAGGTTATTGTCCCCGAGCCCGCGCCACAGGCAGTGATTGTACAGGCGCCTCCAGCTCACCTACTGCCACGACCGGCAACTCAACAAATAGTCAAGGGGAAGGGCGACTGGATCAAAGGGAACGAAGTGGTAGGAAAGGGAAAAGGAGAATGGATAAAGGGTGGCATCGACATCGCAGGAAACGCGGGAAAAGGAAGAAACGACTGGAGCAAAGGAGGCCGAGGAAGCAAAGGCGACATGAGCTTTACTGGAGATAGAAGCAGAGGATTGCTCGGCCCAGGTGACTGGGATGGGAGTGCTAGGAGTGGCAAGAAGGGAGAGGATGTGTGGGACTCAGGAAAGGGAGACTGGCACGGAAAGTTTGGAAAAGGGACCAGCTTTGGCAAAAAGGGAGATTGGGAAGCACAGGAGTGGGCTGTGGAAGAAGAGTGGACAAAGGGGAAAGGTTGGAGTTCAGGTGAATGGGTGCCTGGCAAAGCTGGAAAAGGGTCCGGCATGGAAATGACTAGTGTTGGGATGTGGGCTACTCCATGGAGTGGCGAAGGTGATTGGAGCGGGAAGGCTTCGAAGGGCGACTGGAGTGGGCACAACCAGACTTGGAATAGTGGAGGTGATTGGGCCGGTGCATGGGAGGGCGACTGGTGGAACGGAAATGAACCTGGTAAGGCTGGAAAAAATGAGAATTGGTGTGGAAAAGGCTGGAAAGGTGAGTCTGGAATAAGTGAAAGAGACAAGATGGACACTGCCTGGGACGATCACCAGCCGGAAAGTGGGGAATGGACAGAAAGTGCCGATTTTGAGTGGGAAGATGATCAGCAGCCACCTGACCTACAAGTTGATGAAAGTTCCAAAAAAGAAGGCCGAGAACCTCGCCCACAGCGAGTGACATACGAACCCAATAGACTAGTTGCAACTGGCGGTATTTCAGTTACCCCTGCAACTCGTCGTGACTGGTCAAGAAGTCTTGCCCAAACCAAGTACCGGCGCTATGCTACACGCTTCATGCAACTTCTGAAGGAACGAGGGTGTGTCTTGTCATTTATTTGCGATACCTTGCCAGGTTACATTCGTCCTTCTTCGAGTGGAAAGTGGGTATGCAACGCAGCACCAATACTCACAGGATCTCAAATGGCAATTATGATGCACTGTTGCCATCATTCAGCAGTGATGAGCGGTATTTACAGCTAGCGGACCTGAGTAAGGAACTCTTCAAGACAAGACTGGATCCAGAAGAGAGATGTCAACGAGACCGTGACCGTGACCGGAGTAAAGGGCAAGCTCGTGATCGAAAACGAAGAGAGAATTCAGAAGAGGCAGCAACACATTTGTGCCAGGTTGTGCTTCAGCAGTATTGGGATGAAGAAGCCTTCAGCCTTCCACCCCACCTCTTACCGGGCTGATGGACTCATTTGGTCTGCATTCTGAATCTGTGTATTCTCGCACTTGGCAGATGTGGAGATTAGAATTAATTGCTATTCCGGCTCCAACACGGAAAATACACAGCAGCCTTCTCAATGTATCCCTTTCCATCAAAAACCAAGATCGGTATTTACCCTCATGGTGTTCACTTTTCTGATACTTTCCTTCTTGCTACAATACCACTGTTCATGCAGACAGAACCACGAGAAGTAATGATCAATCCACTGTGTAGCTGCTACATTGCAGGGGTCGTCCATCCTTTGATGGCTCGGCAATGAACACAGGTTGGACTACAGGAGCACAAAGGTGAACGGTAGAAGGGGACCACTGTGTATCCATGAAGTCTGTCTGACTCGGACGAGATTTCCGGGTCCGCCGCCTGACTTTTTACGCATTTTGCAGAGAGTACGTGCGCTCAGTAAAGACCGGCACCCAGCGAGACTAGAGCAGTTAAAGTTTGGCGATGCTCCGTTCTGGTGAAGCAAAGTTCGGATGGGCGTGTGGTGGCAAGTTCGGGGAGCCTAGGTAAGGTTCCCCCCTATATCGATCACACCAACTATCGCGTATAATTGGCATGCGATAATATGCGATAATCCATAATGATGCATTTATACAGAAGATGTACTGCAGAACCATGAGCCGGCTCGCACGAAGGCAGTGTCATTCTGGAACTCGACAAACAGCCGAAACAAGACTAACCATACTTGTGTACAAGGGAAAACTATGTTCGACGTGTCACAGTGAAACAGCCGGAACCAGATAGAAGCCGTGAGAGATGTCGACGCACCAGCACCGAAAAGAGGCAGGCCATCAGCATTCCCCAACCCGAACCCGCCCGCAAACCCGCACTCGGTGGCCCTAGCGGGCCCCCTCGTGAATCCCGAACCTTTGAAAGAAGGCGGCCGTCTTGTCCAGGAAAGGGGGCCTCTCATCTATGGGAGGCCCGACTCGAGCAAGAAGAAGTTGAAACCATTCAAATCGAAACGACAAAAAAGGTAATAAAAACAACCGGAAGAACATGACACCAAAATAAAAGATGGCGGGGTGACGAGGTTCAATGCCGGTTGTTTTGGCGCCCACCGGAAACAATGAAGTATGCCATTCTTTTTGCGATTAAGTGAACAAGTGCAGAGAGCGGTGCGCGTGCTCAATTTGATGATGGTTTTGACCGATGCATCTGAAGAAACCCTCACAGGAATTCGAAGTACAGACGAACGACGTTCTTTCGAAGATCGGAACTTCTTCCCCATTTCGACATCAGGGGCACTCATCGCATTGTTGAGAGCTCCTTTGGCAAGGTGGCGCTGTGAACTGCAGGAAACTCTTCAAAGGGATCAAGAGTCACACAAA
>JAPJBO010000909.1:0-91727 GCA_030068145.1 Diplonema papillatum
GAAAAGAACCGACCGGTCAACGAGAAGAAAAACGGAGGTGTAAAAAGGGGAATAGTTGACTCGCAGCTCTACAAACAGATGCAGCAGTATATTAAAAAAGAGTGGGGTTAGGGCTGACTATTTTTTATTTTTGGCTCGCGCTCGCGCGCGCCCAATTTTTTGCGAAACCTCGAAAAAAAAGTACATTTGCGCCGGTAAAAGACCGGCGCCGGCAGCAGTTAAAGTTCGGGAACAGTAAGTTCGGACGAAGCTAAGCTCGGGTGAATGGGCGATGCTAAGTTCTGGCGAAGCAAAGTTCTGGTGAAGCAAAGTTCGGGCGATGCAAAGTTCTGGTCAAGCAAAGTTCGGGTGCGGTCAACGAAAACTCTAGTTTCCATTTCTACCTTCTCCTACTCTCGCGGTGTACGTGAGCCGGTCCACCCCCTCTTGATAGACCGTGTTAGACCGAAGAATACAGCACCGGGCAATTCGATGCAGCTCTAGGGACTAGGGATGGACCTGATGGACCGTGGTGGACCGTGATTCACTGCGAAGCTAAGTTCGGCGAAGCATAGTTCAAATTTCTGGTGAAGCTAAGCTCTGGCGAAGCAAAGTTCGGGCGATGCAAAGTTCTGGTGAAGCAAAGTTCGGGCGAAGCCAAGTCTGAAGCTAAGTTCTGGTGAAAGCAAAGTTCGGGCGAAGCAAAGCAAAGTTCGGGCGAAGCGAAGTTCTGGTGAAGCTAAGTTCGACGAAGCAAAGTTCGAGTGAAGCAAAGCTAAGTTCTGGTGAAGCTCTATTCGGGTAAGTTCGGCGAAGCAAGCATGAG
This sequence comes from Diplonema papillatum, assembly GCA_030068145.1. Lineage (NCBI taxonomy): Eukaryota > Euglenozoa > Diplonemea > Diplonemida > Diplonemidae > Diplonema > Diplonema papillatum. Next base: position 806 of record JAPJBO010000909.1, read on the forward strand.
GCTAAGTTCCGTCCGGGCCTCAAGTATGCAAATACCCGGTGTCAAATCACGGGTCAAGAAAAACCCCGGCCCGGAGCGTAAAGGGTCAGGAAGTTTTCCCCCCTGGAAATGACACCGTGATGGCAGAGTGAACAGCGCAAGGCTTCAGGGCTGGACTCCAGCCTGGAGGTCCCGAGTTCGAACCCGGGCGAGCCAGTTTTCCAGTCGAACATGATTTTCGGGGGTTGTTTCGGATAACAGTAAAGATCGGGTGAAGCTAAGTTCGGGCGAAGCTGAGTCAAAGCAAAGTTCGGGTGAAGCGAAGTTCTGGTGAAGCAAAGTTCGGGAGAAGCTAAATTCGGGCGATGCTTAGTTCTGGTAGACTGACTCAAATTCCCCGGGGTGACCAATAACCTGCAGCACTACGGCTGCACAGGCGCAACACTGCTACATAGGAAGGAAGGTAGGGAAACGGGAACTGCTTGCAAGAGAGTCGTATGAGCCGGTGCTCTGTTTGTGTGGAAAGCCATCTAACTGCGATTGACTGAGGCTGAGGGGCGAAGAAGAACCCCTTGTGTTGTGAGACTGTACCTGGCCCAGAATCTGGGGTCATGGGACGATGGGCCCTACTACTGCTGGCACTGGCTCATGAGCTTGCCATCCTAGTGGACGCATCTGTGATTCGCATTGTTTCCTTCCAGTTTCCTGGCATCCGCAATGAACTTCACGACAAGCCAGGAGCGTCGACACTCGTTGCACAGATTCATGCCGCAGGTTTCAGTGAAGTACTCTTCTCCTGTTGCGAAAACAGGATTCCTACCGACAGCGTAGGAGAGGAATAATCACTGACAGCGACTAGGATGGCAACCACCGGTGGCTGTAGCCACCCGTGGTGGTCGCCCAACCATGCTCCGACTTTTCTTCAAACCCGAGTACTTCCCTGGGGATGTATCTGTGCGAGGTCCTTCAGCAATCGAGAGGTCCAAAGCAAGCAGCCAAACTCGAGCATGTGAGCACCCTGCCAAAAGACACAAACTGGAAGTCCATGTGCACTCGCTGTTCATCAGCAAGTCCCCATATATTTGTCGGTGCATGATGTTTGCCTGCAAGCAACGGTGTACCATGTGCCTGCTGGTCTTGTCTTCAAGATACCTTGTGGACTCTTGTTGGCGTTGTCGGTATGTTTTCGGGTTATTCTGAGGGGTTGAACTGTAAATGCTTCCGAGAAGGGTGAATGCCAACCCAAGATTGGACTCAGGGCTCGAATGGCACTGCGGCCAGGTCCGTCAAACTGTTTTTTTTTTTTTTTAGCGCGCGCAGGGCTTTTTCTAGGATTTCAAATTTTCGAGCTGGAGTGGGGAAACTTTTCGACGCGTTTTCAGAGCCGAATTGCCAAGCAATCCACGCAAATTGCGCTTTGTGGTGCTGGCTGCGGGCTTTTCCCCCAAGGCAGCTTAGTTCGACGTTCTCCTGGTGCCTATTAGGCCGGTTAGTTCGTTGTCTTCACATGGGTTCAGTTGCCACAGCAGGAAGGGAGTGAACGAGGAATGATAGTCGTGGAACAACCTGGGACAGATCCCACTATGCAGAATTGGCCTTCGCCTGCACAAAGTTTAGGCGACGGCTCGGGACCATCTCGACAAAACGGTCAACAACCTTCTCCAAAAAGACCATCGAAAGCTCTGGTGGACCCTCGATACGGATGCGCAGGATCATATCCAAATGTCCGCTCGTGAGCCGGTTCCTTAAAAGATCCAGGGTGTCTTTGAGAACACTGAATGATCGCTCAACAGCACTCGTCCCTGAGGGATAAGTGGCGACCAACCGCATGGCGGAGACTGCACGTGGAGACTGCACGTTCTGCCGCCTTGTCATCCCGGTTCCTGGTACCTATTACGAAGCCGTTGAGAACCTCCTCCAGTGTCATCTCGTTTTCGTCGGCGCCGCACAGGGGCTCGTTCTGTACTCTCTCAGGTGGGTCTCGTCGTTGGTTGTCAACACGTGCTGCATTTCCTGCCTGTCTCGTCTTTTTTTCTTTCTTCCTTTCTCTTCTTTTTTCTGCCCCTTTTTTCGCACTTCTGGAGCGATTGCGTTGCGATGTGGGGTCGCAGCTTTTCTGGCGATGCTGCAATGAACAGAAAAAAAAAACCCACTCCAGCCCACTCAGATTTTCGCCAAGAATCTGGAGTGGGGAAAATCCCCACTCCAGCCCACCCCAGAAAAACCCCTGGCACGCGCCCAGATTTTATCGAGGTGCCCGAGCGCGAGCCAAAAATAAAAAATAGTCAGCCCTTACTTCTCTTTCTTATTTGGCATACTTCTCCTCACGCTAGGCGGGTCGGTCCTGCTTCAGTTAAGTGTAAAGCTTTCCGATTTCCACAACTTCGATTGGCACAATTTCAAGAGGTCTGGTCAACTATTCCCTGAGGGACTTGCATACTTTCAAAAGCAAAAAAAAAGCGAAAAGTGCACGATACTACGAGACTGGACGCAAAACTCTAAGTGGGCAGTGCGTTCGACGGGAGAACGTAGTCTAGAACTGAGCCTGACGGCGGCTGGGGGGTTTGAGGTTCCATCGTGCGCCCTCAACCATGCACAGCTTGAGTTTTGGGCTTGGGTTTTGGAGCTCGCTGCTGCGGCATCCCCCGCAAACGTGCGCCAGCTGGGCTGTAGTAGTCGTCAAGCGCAGGTCGAAGATACTTGTTTCTGCTGCCAACACCCTGTAGCGATCCCTTCGTTCGTTGTGCATGTTCGCCCAGGTTGCAACTGATGCTGCCGTGATGCAGAAGACCGGTCGATCGAAAGAGGTGACGGGTGTGTAAAAAGGGACACTGGAAACAAAATATAAGATTTTTACGTTGCGATGGGGCGCGAACGCGAGGTGGGCGGTGCGTTCGGCGGGCGGGGAGCGTGGGCTCTGCACGGGTTGGCCTCGTCGTGCGGCCCTTTCGAGGCGGACGGCGGTTGGGGCGCTGCGTGGGGGTGGCGTCGCGTGCCTTTGATCATCCGCAGCTTCAGCTTCGGTGCCCGCCGCTGGCGCAGCTCGTGCATCACACGCTGTCTGTCATAGTCGTCGTCCAGCGAAGCAGGCCACTGCAACGTGTTGCTCGTGCCGTCGATGTTGCCGCCGATGGTGGACCGACTCGACTTATTCTTCATGTACTCAGTCCCGAACAAGTTGAGAAACTGCTGAATGTTGATCCTTCCCCTCTTCCTGTCGGGATCGAGCACTTGGATCAGCGCTACGATCTCGTACTCGGGCACTTGGTACTTATCCATGTGCGGCATGGCAACGATGAATTCTTTATGCGTGAGCCACACTCCGTCTTTCGAAAACTTCTTCAGTCGGTCTTCAAGCTGAGCACGCCGGCTCGAGTGGAAGCTCTGGATGATCGCGGTCATCTGGTCCGCATCGGACGTAACAGCGAAGGGCGGTCCCTCGTAGTTGTAGCCGAGCGGTGTCTTCACAGATCCCGTGGTCACCTTCTGAATCTTTGTGTCCATGATCCCCGCGGCCCTGTACCGCATAAAGCTCGAGTTCAACGCCGACGGCCTCTGCGCACACGATGCCATGAGCTGCTGAGTGTTGACCATTCCATCAGAGTCTGCTGCCTGCGTGCACACGCTCCTAACCGCGTTGCCATCCCTCTGAGGGTTCATAGTCAGCGTGTTCATGACTCCCCTGACTGCCATCTCCAAGGGAATGTTGCCCGTTCTTCGCACGTCGGATCGCTGAAACACGCGGCGGATGTCGGATGAGTTCTCGGAGAGCAGCTTCCGGATGTACTCTTCGCTGCATTTCGGCAGCGGCTGTAGGGACGTGCCCAGCGACATGTAGTCGTGTGTGACGTAATTCGCGCGCGACTCGTTCGGTAGCTGCGGCGTCGCTTCTCTGTCGCCGACCTGCCCGCAAACACTTCGAGAATCATCGCGCTGCTCGGCTCTTCCCTGCGTTGAGGTAACTATTGTGACACTGGTCAAAAGGGGCCTATCGACACAGATCTTCTTGAGATCAACAAAAAATAAAGAAACAGAGTACACAATGTGCCGGGGTTGACGCGCTGCCTTTCGGCTTTACTTAGTTTCCTGTCGCAGGTTCACGCCATCCTTGTTGTCGCCTTGCTTGTGATGATGACTAATGATTCGTGATCATGGTGGCTCGCAGCTGATGGCGCGCGCATGAAAGGTAAGTTGGCATTGTTGAAGGGGGCGTGTGCGCTAGAAAGCAACGAAAGCAAACCTCTATGGGTGGTAGCTCGCCGCTCATCATGATGGAACAACCGTCTTTGCGTCGGGTGTCCTGCGTTCCTTTCAGCAAACGTCCCTCCCCCACCTATATACGATGTGTGCGTGAGATGTGACGAGTCGTTTTTGCGGGATTAGGCTATAGCGAGGCTATCGATATAGGTACCAGCTGAGCTCTATCAAGAATGTGCAGCCTTAACCGAGTTATGTATGTACAAGGTTGGAGCGGTACGCCTCAACCTTGCACGGAGGCACCAGTGTGACATGTTGAGGACCGGGGCTCGGCCCCTACTGCTGCGCACTGGTGACCGCAAGAAAGTTGCTCTTGTGCGAAAGCAGTTTCCATCCGGCAGGTCGACGGCGTGGTCCTTCCCTAATCAACGAAACTCACGGGGGACGACCAGCGGCACCGGGTTGAATAGCCAGGCAACGCTTGTCTGGCTACTCAGCCTGCCGTGGGCTCGCGGTTTGATTTCCAGGTGCATCGTCTGCGACTTCGAAGAACACTTAAGAATCGAAAGGAAGTGTGGGGCACACGGAGGGACTACTTCACTTTTATTTTGAACTTTTTTCGAGAAAATTACATTTTTGAGAGAGATGTCCTCGTTGTTTCTTTCACGTTCTCTCTGTTGGTTCCGTTGACGCTATAAGCCGGAAGATCAATACAAACTGACAACAAACATCATGCGGGACAGAACTTTCTATAACACGATTGCCTGCGCGGTTACTTTACTTCCTCCTTTCCTTGTGCGTGGCAGATCGGTATACGTTCGCTGAACCGAAGAAACTCTTTACACTTGATCGTGAGAAGGAAGCTACATTTTGGAGGCCAGGGCAAGCTTTCATCGACACACGAGTCGGGAAGGGGGCGCATAAGTTTGATGCGAGCATCAAACGTTCTCATCGGGTTATCGAACCAAATGATAAGAGAGGTGCGAGACACCGATGAGGCTCTGCATTTTTCTTCTTTGCGATAACCAGTAACTGCCTCCTCAGAGACCATACTTGTTACAGCTTAAGAAGGAACCGGCGGCAAGCGTTTCAATTTGACCGCACAGGTCAAAGCGCGCGACCCAATGCGGTGTTGCGCGCATCTAGCTGCGAGTGTAGGATTGGGATCTAAACTGGATGTTGTTGTTGAGGACGCATCGTGCGCCGCTCTGAGCATCGCAGTCAAGTCAATGAGGGATGCGACAGTTCATAAGGTTGAGATGACGTCCGACGTCCGAACGGGGAGATTCCATGACCTGATCCCAAGACAATGCTTTGATGGTTTGGTCAGGTGGTGGCACGCGTTGTTTCTAACGCGCGCAATGGACTGTTGGTCTCGTAGAATAGCACGAGAGAGCGTGCCACGCCTTTGAGCGCATCGTGCCCTCCTCCGGACATTTTGCTGCTGCCAGGGGACGGAAATCAGGGTGCCGAAAGCACCCCCACCCCGTCGAAAAGCGGCCTCCTCTACATACTGATGACCATCCATGACTCGCTTCTGCTCGAGGACGCTTCGCAAGGAAGAGACGAGGTGGGCCTCCCTTTCCATCCTCTCTTGCCCACAGTTGACCTCACTCGCTAGGCTTGAGCCGGGAGTCCCGACTGTAGGGAGGGAAGGAAGAAGGAGGGCCGTCGGAATTGGAGCTGGTGAAACTGGGGAAGGTAGGGGAGTATGCGGTCGTCTCCGTCGGTTGGGTGGTTTGCGATACTTCCGTTCTTTAGCAATCGTTCTTTTTCTCTACTCGCCACTCGTTCGCTCTCTTCACACCGGACCCTGTTCGCGTTGGTGGAGGGTCCCTTGCAATTTGCAACGGGCTGTCCTCTCGAGTACGTCCCGCTAATGAGGTGCGAGGTCAGTCAACCATTCTCTGCAGCATTAGCATACTCTCAAGAAAAGGAATCCGCAGTCTTGGTTTGTTCTTGAACTCGTTCGTTGTGTGTACTTTTCATTGAAAAACAGAGTGCCACGGAAAGGTCATCGTGGTGGGAGAAGCTGCCAACAAAGCGATAGCGTCAGTAGTGTCAGTTGTGGCCTCAGACCCGCAGACGCTGCTGACTTCTAAACTACAAATATTGCACGTAAAACATAATTTATCAGGGTGCGAGAGATGGGGAGATAGGCGAGATAGTGTGCTCTTCGTTCCATACTCACCGCTTTTTCATGATTGGCACGCAGGGAGTTTTCTTCGCAAACCGGGAGCTCCAGCAGGAAGCAAGCTTTGACACAGGTGGCAATGGGCAATCGAACCGAGATTCGGAACGTTGTTAGACCCTCGGCGATGGGATAACCAATGATTCGTTTGGCAACCCGCAGATGCAAAAATGGAGGATGTGCATCTGCCGAGTGGGCACGTCCTGCCTGCTCTTTTCCACGCGTTCTGAACCCAGGACCGTGTCAGGATGGGTTGTTCCAGCAGAAGGGTTTGTTTGTCCGCACTTCAACCCTGTTTTAGTCATCTAACGGAAGGAGGACGCTGCCATCGAACGGTTTTTGCTCTTGACAAATTGCAATTCTTAGGATCACCCACCAAACATGCTGGTTTCATGCGAGTGAACCCACTATCTCGCACGTTTTGTATTTTCTTTCGGCGCACGAACGTACGGTTCCTCCTTTTCTTCCTTTCGTTTTTCGGCTTCGTGCACAGCCTCAACGTCGGAGGACTTCGAAAGCTAGCCTCTCTTCAGTTAAGAGAGAGGGAGGTGGAACGATGCAAGGGCGAGCCCCTGGGTGCTAAGTATGCGTCGAGACAGTAAAGGCATCGCACAGCGACGCAAAAAACGAACACGGACGCAACGGAGAAGTAGACTGAGGAGGCTGAGCCGAGTTGGATTCTTCGGACACGGATTAGCAACGGAATTGCCCGCGTAAATTGCCTCCGGGTTCAAGTAGTAGCACACGGCTACTAGGATCAACCAGATTATTGTTTGTTGCGACCTGGACTGGACCACCTCAACCTGCGTGCTGCGCATGGTCGGTGCTCGCAGCGGAGTTTGCTGGCAGTCTGGAAGTCTGCGCCACAAAGACGAGGAGCGTCGGCATCAAAACGGCAGCGGCAGTGACCGTGCGCCGTCATCGAACTCCGCTGGTATGCCGCGCGCCCGTATCGATCGAGCCACGGGACCAACGACGGAACTGCGCGGGACGGTCGTCTCGGCTGGGCTGTGTGCAAATGGGTGAAAACAATAGTGTCACGCAAAAAGAATGCCTGTGTGCCAACAAGACCTGTGCACAAAGAGACGGCTGAGTGCAAATGGGTGCAAACAATAGTTTCACGCAAAGAATGCCTGTGTGCCAACAAGACCTGCACAAAGAGACGGCTGTGTGCAAATGGGTGCAAACAATAGTTTCACGCAAAGAATGCCTGTGTGCCAACAAGACCTGCACAAAGAGACGGCTGTGTGCAAATGGGTGCAAACAATAGTTTCACGCAAAGAATGCCTGTGTGCCAACAAGACCTGCACAAAGAGACGGCTGTGTGCAAATGGGTGCAAACAATAGTTTCACGCAAAGAATGCCTGTGTGCCAACAAGACCTGCACAAAGAGACGGCTGAGTGCAAAGAATCCGCCGTGCCCTAGGAAACGGAGAACAAGATCGACTGTGCGACAGAGAGAAGACCTGCACCGCAGTGTGTTTCTCAGCCGGTCCGAAATTGTTGTCTTCGACGAACAAAGGCCTATCTGACACAAAGGACTGCCTGCTCATTTCGAAGGAGGCTAGAGGGGGAGAACAATACAACTAAATTTTACAAAGTGGGTCATTTGGTTGCTTCGGCATTTTTTGTTGAACGCCTACGCCCGCCACTAAACCCAGATGTACCTTGTGTTTCGTGTGGGCAGTACATTTACCTCCTTTGATCTTTCGCAGCTGGCAGTCCCCTCAAGCATTTCCTACAAAGCAGGTGCTTATAAAAAAAAGAGCACCCCCCACCACCCCATGCATACGTCAGCGCTAGAACCAAGTCCAAGTACGACGCCTGCAGCATCATCAGCAGGGGGAGGAGGGTCGCGCGAAGAGCTGAGCTCGGGCGAGCCGCTGATGGGAGACAGCGCCGGCGTGCTGAAGGCGCTTGCGTGCACGTCTTTAGGCAGGAGCCTGGGGCTTGACGTCGAGACCTCGGAGAAGCTGCCGCTGTAAAAGCACCGAAGCAGCCGCTCTTTCAGCCAAGCGTCGCGGTCGCGCATCACCCACGCACGCATGATCTCCTGCTGCCGTTGAGGCGCGCAGCTGAAGTAGTTATCGCTGAAACCTGTTGAGTTTTGAGGATCGTCACGACGCGCGGGCGGTACGAACCGGCCCAACGACACCTCCCAAGCACTTCGTGTGTAGTGACTTCCCGGGATCGCCATGGTCGATACAACAGCTGCTTTGATGAGCCGTGATGCGGATTAATGGGGTATCCCGCGGGAAGCCTCTTCTTCGGTGCATTGAGCCCTGGCGTAGAATCCTGACGCCTGAAGCTACTTACGATGTATGCGCACAAGACTGGCGACGACGCGCAACAATGGCTCAAAGTGGGAAGCTTTACCTGTGTCACAGAGAAACACGTTTTGCATACGCGGGTACAGCATCAAGACCGAGTCCAAGCTCTGGCTGACGAGCGTCTCAAATTCGAAATGATCAGCCATGGGGGGCATGTCCTGCCGGTCGGACGGTACGACGCCGGAATTCCGCCTCGCGTTGTCCCTCTCGCGTTCGGCGATGACGGCTTCCTTGAACGCAGTCTGCAGCTCGCGGTCGCGCTGCTTGTCGCTTGGCCGTCGCCTGTGAAGGGGCATTTCCGGCTTCCCGCTGCTGAACACTTGGGATATTTTGAAGGGCAATAAAACCGAAGCTCCCAACGTTTACAACCATCATGGATGGAGGGACAAGATTGCATCGCAACTGCGTCCGCAAATGCGACTGCCGCTTTCGTTCTGCACGACGGAAACGTGAACCTGATTTTGACTCCGCGAAAAGGCAATAACGAATGGTGGCATAGTATGCCACTTGGTGGCTTGCCAATCAATACAACCTCTGTGAACGAGGGCTAGTTGGTGCACGCGTGCGCACCAATCACTACTGGGGGAAAATCTTAGCGTAATGTTTAAGCAGGACACTGCCCTGGCGGTGGTTTGCAAGAACGTGCTTGGAATGGATATGTGTTCACGCTGCACTGGTCCCAGAGAACGTGCTTGGCGGGGGGGTGAGTAGTGGATCCGGGAGACAACAAATAAGAATTAGTCCCTACTCTGCTGCGACTAATTTTTGAAGCACTGGGGAGGGAGGAGGAGGGGAGTGCGAGGGCAGCGTGCTGGAGGGCACATACTTGTCGCCGGATTTGCTGTGAGTGCGTGGCCAGTCGTCGACGCACGAAGCGCGGCGTGGCGGGACGAGGGCGGCTTGGAGGCTGTCGTCGCTTGCGGTGTGGTCGGCTTCCTGTCCTTTACGGTGAACCGAATCCCTTTGGGGCTTGGCGCCAGAGTAGTTGCGGTCCATCGGCAGGGTGCATGACGTCCGCGATTCGCTGTCCGGCAGCCGTATGCGGCGCGCCATCTGCTCGTCGACCTGCGTCTCGCGGCGCTTGATTTTACTCTGCAGCTCCTCGAGGGTCCGCCTGTGCTCTTGCTCGGCGGCCTGCTGCTCGCCTTGGCACTCCTGCAGGCGCCTCAGCTCGCGCTGCCGCCGCTGGATCCGCAGCTCCGCTTCGCGCGCTTCGGCGTCGAGCGCCGCCTTCCGCCGCTCCGCGTCGGCCACCTCCGCCCGCATCCGGCCCAGCTCCCGCTCCACGGCGACCCGCTCGGCTTCGTGCCGCCGCCGGTCTGCGCCGCTCTTCTTGCCCGCGGCCGGGGCGGGGCCGCCCTCGCTTTCCCGCCGGCCCAGCTCGCCGCCCTCGCTTTTGCCGCTTTTGATTGCCGCGGCCCCGTCAGCGCTGCTGCTGCCGCTGCTGTCGTTGTTGTTGCTGCTGCTGCTGCTGCTGCTGGTGGTGGTGGTGGTGGTGGTGGCGGTGGTGTTCTTGATGTTGTCGCCGCCGCTGCCGCTGTCGCCCGCGCGCCGCAAAACCTGCAGCAGCTGAGCGTGCCGGTCTTCGTACCGGGCCAGCTCCCTGTCCAGCCGCCTCTTCGCCTCGCCCTCACGCGTGGCGTACCGCTCGTGCAGTGCGGCAAGGCGCTCTTCAGCCGCTCGCTCTTCGTCGCGCCACATGCTGACGCGCGCCTTCCGTCGTTCAGTCTCCTCATCGCGCGTGGCGCTTGACTGCAAGTACAGCTTTGGCTGCTCCGATGAAGCGAGAGACGACGTGTCGGAGGCTTCCTGTGTGCAAAAATAGAGTAAACGTGAGGCTCGTGGTGAGACGGGATAGGCGTGCAGTTCCGCAGACCTTTCCGAACCTTTGAAGCCGGCGCGCTGTTGCCCACGCCGAGGCACCATGTGTGGATGGCGCTGCGTGGTCATTTTGACGCATTCCGCGGGTGGGCACCCGTTCTTCCGAACCGCCGCCGACAACTCTGGGCAGAGTATTGCCTGGTTGGTCGTTTCTTTCTTGCGTACCTACCCCCCCCCCCCCCCGTGCATAAGATGGATGAAAAACTCGGGTTTTGGCAGTATCCATCTTATGCACGGGGGGGAAAAATCTTAGTTTCGTGTTCAGGCGCTACTTGCCTCTCTCGGGCGGGGGGGGGGGGAAATCTTAGTTTAATGTTTAGGCAGAACACTGCCTCTCATGCATGGTTGATGCTAGCATCAAGTCTTCTTCGAGGAAGATGCCGTCTAGGTAAGGGATGCAAAATAGAAAATAGAAAGTTGTAAAGAGGGGAGTGTACGGCTCCCAAAGTGGGGAATGAAACCTTGAGGGACTAGCCCCCTGTGTTTTTTTTCACCGCGGTGCTGTGTGCACCTCGTTCTTCGTCTCATGTTTCGCTCTTGAACGCAGACCAATCCAAAGTCAGAGCTCATCAGTGGGTCCTTTGGATGGGGATTTTCAGTCCTGTTCCGGTGCGAGCACAACTTGGTTTCATGGGTTTTCCTTCCTTCATTCGGTTTTTAAAAAAAGGGGGTTTTGGATGGGATTGTGGCTCGCAACCAACCGCCACGGGGCACTACTTTCAAGGGTTGAAAGTGTTTAATCTCTCTCCAGGGAAACGATGTAGCCGTTTGTTGTAAACTTGACAGCACATTCTTCCCAAGAGAGAAGGGACACTTGCTGGTCGTCGTAACACACCCAGTCGTCGTTTTCTCGCAGCACGGTGTAGTAGTGTCCAGCTTGCACTTTCCCTGTGTGGACGATGAAGCCAGTTACTCTGTAAGTGTCTTCCCCGATCGTGATGGCTGGTTGAATGGGCGTGCGGACTTTTAGCTTTATTTCTTCGCCTGTTCTCTTCGACCGTTGGGCTCGTTAAGAGCCACATCCATCACACTTGGGAAAACGTAGAGCTCTTTTGTGGAGCCCTCCGTTCTTCGGTGGCATGTATCGCAGTCGACGTCGGGGATACGGGTTGCCTTCTTGTTCTTCACTTTCCGTACAAGAACTTCGAGTGGTTCGGTGTAGGCTTTTTCTCTGTTCTTCAGCTCAACAAGGAGGAATGGCTCCAGTGCTGGTGCCGCTGTGTTGGATCCTCCGCATTCGAAGCAGGTCGTCAGACGGGTGTACGTCACCGTCGTCGGATCGTCGTCGTCACCCCTTACGCAACTTCTGATCCACGTCAGGAGTTCGTGAGCATCCCGGTGCTGGGAGTCATCGTCTGTCGTGTCAAACACGAGACTTCGGATTGTGGCCATCGAGCTGTGAATGTCGCGACCAGCGTCAAAGTCCGTAAAGAGTTTACGAACTATAAGCTGCTCTTCATTCGGGTGTTGGATGGCTGCAAGCTGTGTCCGGAAGCTCGGGCTTGGGGCCAGAACAGAAGGGGGGGGGGGGGGGGGGGGGGGTGGGGGGGGGTCAAACTGTGTCCCATTTGGACCATTTCTCAAAGTCAGCAGTTCACACGTAAAGGGGGGACCCCCACCCCAGGGGATGATAGTTAATCGTCCGGAAATTGCGGTTTACGCCCTCAGAAATCCAAAAAAGCTCGTCAATGAGCTCCAAAACGCAATTTTAAAAAAACGTGCCCGTTTGGTGCCACCGTTCGTCATGGAGACCCCCTCGTAGTGCCCTACGTGGCAGGGCCCCCCTCAAAATGCAAAAGAGAGGCACTTTGAAACGCCCATAGGAGGGAACAGGAAGAAGAACGGGGCCCGGTTTGCGCGGTTACTGTTGGGTGCCCCGTGCCAGTTCTCCAACATTGGCACGAAGGGAGCAGCATTTAAATGCTGCTGCGAACGACGTCTTGGTCATTCCCGACTCTAACGCCCTTCCCAGCTCCAGGCCCAACATCGATCCCAGTTTCCTCGACGCGGAAACGCACCGGTGTTGTGTGTGGCTACCATCTGCCATGATCTCTTCGTCGGCGTTGAGCCTCCTGAAGGGGTTTGTCGAAAAGAAAGGAAAGAAGAGCCGTGAACTACCCTCTCAGTAAGAAAACCTTCCTGAGGCCCCCGCCAACGCCTTGCGCAGATTGGCAGATTCAGGACTTGTCTGCCGCGATGGCTTCCAAGATCGCTGCATGGATTCGCGCGGCGGAAAGCCTAGACACACAGGCAGGCGCGTTGCTGCATACGTGCGCAAAGCTCACGCCCAGTCGTTTGATCGTTTCTACGACCCAGCTAGTGTAGTCACTAGTCCGAATAAACGGGGCATCCTACACCACTTCGGCAACCAACGACTTCGCAGAAGGATGCCACGGGACACTATCATCTCTGAGCAGCCGTCTGCGGCTTAGCAAATCCTATCGGATTGCATCGCTTACTCAGCCTGCACACAACTCTGATAGCGCTCGGAAGCTTTTCGACGACACCTTCCCGACTGACGAAGACCTTGATGAGGCAGGAGTTTCCAAGACTCCCTTCTGACCGATCAGTGCACCAAGAGCGCTATATGGCACAAACCATGTCTCTGGTTGAGCCAAGCCACGGAAGCTGCTTCGTCCGACCCCGTCGCGCCAGCAGACGAGCCCCAGCTCCCTCATCGGGGCATCCCAGTTGAAGATCGCCGGGGAATTGTGGTTGCAGCCGTCCAAGCGCACGGCTTTCCATTTCGCCCCCGGCAAAGAGAGCATGCCAGGAGTAACGGTGCACACACGACTGTTTGCTATCTTGTGTGACCCTGGTGACCCAAAATACGCGTGGTGTGCTCGCGTGCCCCCTCCAAGATTGCGTATGTCTTCCCACGTGACAAACGGTGGCGTGTTGACAAACGGTGGCACCAAACGGGCACGTTTTTTTTACTTGTGCTCGAGCACAGCTTTTAAGCCCTGCGGAGACCATCCAGGTCTTTATTTCGTGTTTTTTCCGGGGTTTGCCCTGGGGTATGTAGCCATGGGCTCGTGTACGCGCGTTTTTCGCCTTAGAAAAAAAATACCCCAATGGGACACTTTTTTGCCTTAGTTTGACCCCCCCTAGGGCTATGTTGAACCCGCCAGAAAAGCGATGGCCACGCAGTAACGTGTGTGTTAAACATCGATTGCCACAGTGCATCTGCATACGACGACGGGTGGCAACCGTCACCGGAAGGGGCACCATCGGGCGGTGTTGTCGGAGCATAGACAGCGACGGCAGGAAGAACCCCACCGACAATGCAGAAGAGGACTGCAGATTCAAAAAGCCCCACTCGGCACGGCCGCCGATACAAGTAAACATGAGAACGTGGGTTGGCAGCAGCAGAGGACGAAGTGGTAGGCACAGAAGAGTGGAATCTGGTGTCAGAAAACCTCAGCATCCGCATGTGACGGCATTCTGCATCATTAGCTTGTGGTTTCCTATTTGCTCGTCTCAGATCGCCGACGAAAGAAAGCGGTGAGCATCAGCGACTGCTCTGCACAAACGAGACCGCGACGACACACAAGAAGGGGCCGAGCCAAGTCGAAGAACAGCCCAGGAAGGGCCCTGAAGAGTCAAAGAGCCCGCCAGAAGACGGAGGAAGAGAAGTGCCCGTAGATCAAAAGAAGAAGGTGATCCCGCCCTCTGAAAGGAAAGCCAAAATTTGGCTGGAAACGGACACCCGACGGACACACAGAAGGACCCGCGAAGTGGTATCCTATAGGACCCTTCAGCATGAGGAGCCTTCTGGCGTTTCTTTTAAAAGAAACGGAAACGTTTCCGTTTCCGTTTCCGTTTCCGTTTCCATATTTCGAAAAAACTAAAAGAAACGGCGTTTCCATCCAACTTACACGGTTGCAGTAGTAAACTTGTAAAATGACCCTTTTACTAGTAAATTTACTAGTAAAAAATTTTACTAGTAAAATTTACACTTTTACTAGTAAAATTTACAAGTGCACTAGTAAATTTTACTAGTGCACTTGTAAATTTTACTAGTGCACTAGTAAAAATTACAAGTGAATTCAGGTGTTTTTCAATCCAAAACAATGATTTATAGGGGGTTTTGCGTGAAAAATTGCGAGATCGAAAACTGGGGAGGTGTGGTCGATGTGCACTACCCCTCGGACTGAGTTGGGCAGGGTTGTTGGGAGCCTTGATGGGAATCATCTCCCCTGAGACAGCCGCGCCGTTGAAAAAGGATGAGAGGAGCAGCGCGCACCCAACTGGAACTGCACGCACTGTCCAGCCCCTTTCCCCTGAGACTTTTGTTGAGGAAAAGCGTCTACAAAATGAGAAGAAACGGAGGCAAGAGAGACGCTCTGTGAGTGGTGTCGTGCCAAATTCACAACAGTGGAACACACTCTACAATGGCGACGTGAGCGGGGAGCGGGGAACCCTGGGCAGAAGCGGCCACCTGACTGTTGCTACTACTTCCAGTCGGTCCGAGCTTGCCTGCCACTTCCCAACACGCTTCGGCACGGAGGCTTTGCCCAAGCAGGGATCTTGACATTGTTGTTGCCGCAGTAAGGAGTTCCACACAGCCCATCAATGAAACACTCGGGCTCGACCATAATAGTCAGTGTGAGGTTTCGTAAACATGAAAAAGCGGACGAGGCAGCAGGAAGAGTGCTGAACGGACGAAGTGGATCGGTCTACCATGATGCAGGCCTCCAATATGTATGCGCCCAAGATGCCGCCGGTGGAAGAGATCGGCAGGTTTGCACGGGGGACCCTCGAGCATCAGAGGAACCGCAGACTCCAAGAGCGACTAAACGCGCCACAGAGCAGCATCAAGACGCTGCACCAACTCCGGAGGTCCAGCGGAGCAATGCGCTAGTGAGGCAATCGATTCTACAAAACGGCACAACGGAGATGTGGTTTAGGAGGGTGCAACGAAAAGGCCACCTCTCAACACATTCTGACAGCGGGCGACACAGCGCACCTTGGATGGTTTCAGCCGGAGGCGGACCAAAGGCCGGTGTTCGGGCATCCACCCGAATGCAGGCCCTGGACGCCTGTGCGAAGGGAACCACGCGGTAATCCGGAGTGGGGCTCTACGCGTGCCAACTGCCCGGGAGACAAGTGCGCTGAAAGGGCAACATGGGCCCTACAAGCATAGGAAGAAGGTGAGAACGCAAGCACGGCAGCGGCAGCAACACCCCAAGAATCAACGACAATAAAATGAAGCAGAAGGCACACTGCGTTCGTTCCCAACACCCCGACCCGACCAAGCAACCACCAAACCCCAAGAAGTACTAATCTCACAGCAACAGCCCAAACAACTTCCCCTAGCACCCTCGTGTGACAAGAATTCTCCAGTCCTCGAAACCCCCCGTGGAGGAAAGGAAATATGTTGGACCGAAAATATGTTGGACCGGACAAAAGTTGGACCGCGGACGACCAAGGCAACTGGACCATTTTGTCCGGTCCAACATATTTCCGTTTACCATGCAGGGTCAAAACCTTGTGTCTTTTTGGAAATGGCCAAAAAAAAATTTCCGGAAAAAAATTGGGTTTTCTTGAATTTAAAAATTTTGGAACAAAAACTGCGGCAATTTTTGAGGAAGTTGAGCAATTTTTTTTTTCCAAAATTTTTTTTGGGGGCCACGGCTCCGCGGGAGCGTTTTAAAAAGACACAAGGTTTTGACCCTGCATGTTACGGTATTTGCCTTTCAGAGTTGACCGCCAGGCGCGTATCCACTTAGGCGGGGTTGGGTCGATGGGCATGAGGTAAAAAAATGTCCCTTAACAAATGGGTAGTCAGGCGCGAGAGATGCGTTGGGTTTCTTCTTGAGCGTACCAAGATCGTCGTTTATTGGCGGCTCATACTTTTTCCTTCAACCTCGAGCCACTTCGTTTGCACTCTGCATTTTTGCGTTTGCACTCTACCAAAGCAATGGGACAGACGGTGGACGCATCTTGGTCCACCTTCGGCACTGACCAACCGCAACCGGTCGCGATCAAACATCCTTCCACGCAAGGAAGATCTTGTGATTCCACCACAGGGCTATGGCGACCAATGGCTGGACCATGGCCAGGGTGCTTCGTTGCAAGTTGCTGGAGGGAACTCAGCGGGTTACGCAGCGCCGCGCACTGTTCGGGAACTCCTGGCGGCGGACCCATGCGCGATTACGGAGGGGAGCGAGTGCTGGCCAGCCGCAAAACTGCACGAAGTACACAGAACCCCCCGAAAAAAGTTGGCCGGACAAAAGCTGGACCACCAGAGCCCAAAATAGGAGAGTTGGACCATTTTGTCCGGTCCAACTTATTTCCGTTTACGGTATTTGCCTTTCAGAGTTGACCGCACTGTTGCCCACGACTCAGTCCAAAAAATGGATGCCAAGCCTGTCCGGCATAAGACGCACGCAGGCAGAGATATTCGTAACCTCCTGGGCCAAACGCAAGATACCAGAGCGTCTTTTGCCGTGCAACTCTATTTCTGGTACCAGGACGTACCTGTGCACGACTCTGCTCTGAGAGGACAAGGACGCCTCCTCCCTCGCGGTCCGTCTCTTCCGATGTTATTGTCCTGTGTTCCCACCGCATCGAGCCACAGGGGGGTCGGTTCGAGTGTTCACGTTTGCCTTGGAGTGGGGGAAACCTGGATTGACGCGGTCTGCCTACGCGCGGGGCTCTCAAGCACTGGGTTGTCACTTTGCTCTGCTCTCCCAGCCCCATTTTGACGAGTTAGGTGAAAAAGAAGCCGGTTCTTCTGAATGTGTGCTTCACTTGCCACAGTTTCTTCTTGTTTCACCCCAAAACACCTGCCAAAACACCTGAAATCACTTGTAAATTTTACTAGTGCACTTGTAAATTTTACAAGTGCACTAGTAAAGGGGGGGGTAGGGGGGGGTCAATCTGTGTCCCAATTGGGCATTTTTCAAAGTTCATCATACTAGGGCCTCCTGGGGACATGGCCCCCTGTAGAGCACCCTACACCGTCATTTCCACAGGGTTTTCGAGCCTAAAATCGAGTGTAGAGAACTGCACGAACATTGGTCTGAGCAGCTCTTCTCCGGTAATGCGTGCCGCCTATGAGGACGACAGGAATGTTTTTGCAACGATTCAGAAGCATTCACCCCTTCACATCTGCCAAGGTGGCACAAACTGGACCTTACGTCTACCTGAGGGGCTTCTTTTGACAATGCAACGCACGGAGCTGGTTAATCTTGCGACAGGGCTGCAACTGCCTTGCCGTACAAAGGCATCAGCGTTGACTTACGGCTGCAGCTCGGTGATGCTCTCTTTGATCGTTAAACTCAGTCTCCCCTAGCCTGGCGTAGCAAAATAGCGTTTTTGCTGGTGTTTTCCACCGCAGATGAGGGCCTCCTGGTCTCCCAGTATGAATTTAAAGTGAATTTTTAGAGTTAAAGTTCGCTTGAAATACCGGGGTTTTAGGGTCTCCGTGTGACCGTTCATGAATGGGTTCTCTTAGAGCAAGAAAGGGCTTTATGGTTTCGGATTGTATATTTAGTGCATGCTTTCGTTATGGGTTATGGCTAGCCATGTCCGGGACTGTTTGTGACCGACACCAAGTACATTCCTTCGTGGAGTGTAATCTTGGGCCCCCCACGTTCTACAAGTTTTTTTGGCGGTTGAAGTAGCCTGGGGTAAAAGGGTGGCACGACTTTGGACAGCATTTTTTACACGTGCAGAATTGGTGTTTTGCACCCGAAAATCCAGTTTTCGGAGCCGGCTTTGTCGTTATATTTGAAGGTTGAAAAATGGTCCATTGGGACACTTTTAAACAGTAGATTGACCCCCCCTAGGGCTATGTAGGAAGGAAACGTTGGAAACGTTTCCGTTTCCGTTTCCGTTTCCGTTTCCTTCTTTTTGGCGGTGGATGGAAACGCCGTTTCTTTTCAAAAGGAACGGCTGGTATGCCACTAGTATACTGGCTGAAGGTCCGACCGGAAATGTGTTCCGAACGGCGGACCCCGCAATCCAGTGGGAAACCATGGACAAGGAGGCTCCGAAAAAGAGGGAGGAAAGAAGCATAAGAGTTGCGACCGCGCAACCACACGCATCCGGTTGTGATGACTTTGAGGTCTGCAGCTCTTTATACCAATGGCTGTTGTGGCGACGATGCTCTGTTGATGCGAGGCCGTTGGCCAACGCGCTGAAGACGATCGGGAAAGCACATCCGCTTCCAATAATAGGCTATACAGATACGATCGTTCAGGACAGCGGGAGCTCCGCCGCACCACAGGCTACAAGACCGGGGTTTTCAGCGGTGTAAGACAAAGAGGGAGTGCAAGCAGCATCAAGAGGTGAGAAGGGCACACGTATGCCGGGGCAATGTTGAACCCGCCAGAAAAGCGATGGCCACGCAGTAACGTGTGTGTTAAACATCGATTGCCACAGTGCACCTTGCATACAACGACGGGTGGCAACCGTCACCGGAAGGGGCACCATCGGGCGGTGTTGTCGGAGCATAGACAGCGACGGCAGGAAGAACCACCGACAATGCAGAAGAGGACTGCAGATTCAAAAAGCCCCACTCGGCACGGCCGCCGATACAAGTAAACATGAGAACGTGGGTTGGAAGCAGCAGAGGACGAAGTGGTAGGCACAGAAGAGTGGAATCTGGTGCCAGAAAACCTCAGCATCCGCATGTAACGACATTCTGCATCATTAGCTTGTGGTTTCCTATTTGCTCGTCTCAGATCGCCGACGAAAGAAAGCGGTGAGCATCAGCGACTGCTCTGCACAAACGAGACCGCGACGACACACAAGAAGGGGCCGAGCCAAGTCGAAGAACAGCCCAGGAAGGGCCCTGAAGAGTCAGAGAGCCCGCCAGAAGACGGAGGAAGAGAAGTGCCCGCTGGTAGATCAAAAGAAGAAGGTGATCCCGCCCTCTGAAAGGAAAGCCAAAATTTGGCTGGAAACGGACACCCGACGGACACACAGAAGGACCCGCGAAGTGGTATCCTATAGGACCCCTCAGCATGAGGAGCCTTCTGGCGTTTCTTTTAAAAGAAACGGAAACGTTTCCGTTTCCGTTTCCGTTTCCGTTTCCATATTTCGAAAAAACTAAAAGAAACGGCGTTTCCATCCAACTTAGCCCTAGGGGGGGGGGGGGGGGGGGGGGGGGGTCAGGTCAGATTCTGCCAACGACTCCGCAATCTGGCCGCTTAGGGCCACCCCTGGGGGCATGCATAAAAATAAGAATCGGCCTTCTGGGGGGGCGTTACCCGTTACCCGTTACCCGTCCTTATTTTTATCCGACTGTGGCTGAGGTGGGCTGCTCCTGAGGCCCAGCATGGTGGGTGCGTTGCTGCGGCCCAGCGCGCCGAGTGGACTGCGCGTGGACTGCGCCGGGGCCCGGCGTGCGTGAGGCCCAGTACGTCGGGTGGACTGTGCCTGAGGCCCGGCATACTGGGTGGGCTATTGCTGAGGTGGACTGCCGAAGCCCAGCACGCTGGGTGGACTGTGGCTGAAGTGGACTGGGCTTGAGGCCAGCGCGCCTGAGGCCCAAACGCTAAAACAAGAAGAACGCTGAGACCAAAAAGAATGCTCAAGACTCACGAAAGATGACACTAGGTGGAATGCCGAAGCCCAGCACGCTGGGTGGACTGTGGCTGAAGTGGACTGGGCTTGAGGCCAGCGCGCCTGAGGTGCAGCATGCTGGTGGACTGCGGCTGAGGCCCAAACTGGACCAAAAAGAATGCTCAAGACTCACGAAAGACATACAAAACAAAATGAGTACTGCAAAAACGCAGCCAGCAAAGTACTCGGAGTTCTGATCGGACTCGATACGAAAGGGAGGGGCGAAAGAGACGGGGGGGGGAGGGGCTGAAGTTGGCAATAAAGCACAAGCGACGGCACCAAAGAATCAGCAACACGTGCCGAAGATGGTTGAACTCTCAAAGAGCCGGATGGAGGAGGTGCTTTCAAAACCTCGGGACTGTACAAAGGGCGAAGGGGCACGGAAATGGTGCTGCTCGTAGCGAACCCCGAGGGCTGGTACTCAAAAAAACACTGGTAAGAGCTCGGTGTCAGCCTCAAGAAAAAAACGAGATGACCCTGAAGAACGATGAGGATCCTATTTTCGGCGCGCTCTTTTTCTGACATTCTTTGGGCTGTCTTCTGTTTCCTCGCTTTCTTCATCTTCTTCAAGGTCCTCGTTTTCAGACTCCTCTTCATCTTCTTCGCACTCTTCATCTTCTTCATCTTCCTCGCACTCCTCATCTTCCTCGCTGTCTTCTTCGTCCTCGTATTCGCGCAGGAGGCACTGACTTCGAAGGCCCTCTTCAATTACCTGTAACCGAGTGGGCTTTGGTCCTAGCCTCTTGCGGCCACCTCCTGGGGCTCTCCTCTTTCGATCACCAAAGAAAGAGCGCACTCCAGTCTGAACAAACTCGCGGCATGTAGCGGGGCTTGGTCCTAGTTCATGCACAAACAGCTCAGCCTCAAGAAGTGTGATACGAAGCTTTGTGCGAGACAGTCCAAGCCGCTGCCGTACCGCTGCAAAGTGAGATTCAATAGAACAGCACGACACACTGCCAAGTAGAGCTATTCCCTCAAGCACATCAGCAAGAAAAACGTTGTGCTCTATGTCCGTCTCGCGAAGACTGCATGTCACGCAGCGCAAGCTGGAGCCACTGCTCATCCCTGCCGCAAGGGCCTTGGCACTGCACCAGGCCTGTTTGAGGTCGATCCCTTCAGCACCCAGTCGTGAAAGGATTGGCCCCTGCAGTTCCTGAAGCTCATTGTTGCCGTACGCAGCAATCTCGGCAGTGCTCATGTTGCTTAGATCGAAGTAGAAAAACTTCAAGATCTTCAGAATAGCCCGTTGGTCATCGTTGAACTGCAACATGGTGTCAAAAGCTTCCTGCACAAGCTTATGGAGAGACTGCAAACCCGATGGTGCCTCGATTTGCAGGAGCACCTCTGTTGCAGAGCGTAGCTCGGCTTCAATGTGGACGACAGAAGTGCTTGTCGACTGCGCTGTGCGGCTCACCGGCGAGATCGCGGTAAACAGCTGGTCAAAGTACAGCAGCTGCTTCTGTACGAGCGGTTGCTTGAACTTGTGCACAAGTTTAGACGGGCCGCCCCTTGTCGGTCGCTTTGCCTGGCTGAGTTTTCTCTTGTACGCCCGTTTTTGCTGTTTGTCACCACCCTTTGAGGTCTTGAAGGCACGGCGATCACTTTCCAAATGTGCGATCCACAGCTTGTTCATACGCTGCACTCGAGAAAAGGTATTTTTCCACTTTGGAAGCCACCGGATGACGTGCCCCTGCTTTGGGCGAAGAACAGAAGCAGTGCGAGGCTGACCAGGGACAGCAGCGCTTATCGACGGGTTTTCTGCAGCAAACTCCTCTATGTCCCGGCATAGCAGTGATGAAGCTGCGTAAAACGAATCGATCGCTGCCACCATCGCAGCAATGGACTTGAACACCTTGGCTTCAGTGATAACCTTCAAGCACGTTTGGAGGTAATGCGCAAAATCCCACGTCTTGAACAGCCGGGCCCCTTTGTGCGCATCAGCAACAAGTCTCCCAAACAACCCGTTGTTTGCTCCTGTTAGGGCGCTTGCCCCGTCAGTCACTATACCGAGCAGTTGGTTCTGTGCAACCCCAACTTTGCGCAGAGCCGCGCACACCAGGCGATGGATGCATTCACCGTCCTCACGATCGCCACGCGGAATGGCAACCAACCCTACGAACACCTCAGTGTACTTCGAAAGCTCGTAGAATCGAATACGTACTTCGATCACTTGTTTTTTTGTAAGGGAAAGCGTAGCACCGTCAGTGCTGATCACGAAGAAAGAAACTGGAGCCAGACGCACATGCAACTGGAATCGAAGAATTCGTGCCCAAAGGTAGGTCATTTGTTTGATGTGCTCTTCGTTCCTGTACTGCGGATGCATGGCGATCCCCCGACTTACATCTGCGTCAAGCTGCCTCAGGCTTTGGGAGATCGAGAGTTTGTTGTGAAGGCTGACGTAGAAATTGACGTGCATCGACTCGAGGGTTGCGTCCTGCACATCGGCCTCTGCAATTTTGACTTGCTTCACAGCTTCGTTGGTACCGACCTTCAGCGCACCACTGTCGCCAGTCTCTGCAATTTCGTCCTCGTCGTCTTCCTCCTCATCCGTTTCCTCGTGCACGACACTCAGTGTCGGAAACGAGGGGCAGCAGTTGAACACCACACCCAGTACGGCAGCAGCAGAGACCACAGCACAGACCGTACGAATGCGCCTTAGAGCTGTTTTGTGGTACTCCCGTCCGAGGTGCTTGCTCTTCGCTGTTCGAAGCGGTGCTCCCCGAGAATTCACGGACCCCTTTAAAAACGCTTCGTTTTTTGGAGTAGAGCTCAGCACGCCAAGGCCGTGCGCGTCACGACAAACGATGCAGCCGATACCTTCCGGCGTCGAGAAAAAGACCTCTGCAAACTCGTCTGCAGGAGGTGCTGCCGGCTTCACAGGTTCTGCGCTCGCAGCTGCCTTTTGTTTGGGTGCAAACAGCGGGAAAACGCCGGTTGTCGGTCTTGGCTCTGAACGTGGGGGACGAAAGCGAAGGACAAAGAAATGTCCCATTTTTTGCCTTCCCACAGGGGGTGCAAACACAATGACAATTGTGCTTTCACACGCAGAGGCCATCAGTCTCGGAACACGCTGTGCATCCATTATCTTGATGGGCGTTGGATACTGCCTGCCGAGGTGGACAGTGCAGTCAGTCACCTCAACTGTCGTCAGGGCGAGGGGCGACTCGTCGTTGAGAGACAGTAGTAGCTCCTGTTTTCTCTCGTTCGAAAGCCAGCCAGGAGGAAACCTTTGCAGCCATGATTGAAGCTCCTTCAAAGTAGGCAGGCTCTGTACACTGTGTCCCCGAGCCAGCTGCCCGGCAACAAAGAGAGCGACGCTCCCACACTCAGCCCCCTTCTGCGCCTTCGCCTCGACCCTGTCGCCCTCCTTGCACCCTGCATCGATGAGCTGCTTGAAGAGGCGACTCTTCGTCTTTGCAGAATGGCTGCTCAGACTGTCGAATACATCAAACACCAGCATCAGAACTGAACGTCTTTGTCTTCACCACCACCCCCCCACCCCCGGATGTTTTTGGAGGGCCCCCCCTGGATGTTTCGAGGAGTCAGCCCAAGGGCAGGTAAGGGACAGCGGGAAATCTGTCAGCAGGTTATGGATGGATGGACGGGGAAGACGGAGGGGCAGCAAAGAAAGCCGTGTGGACAAGGAGCGGGTCACGATCACACAGGGGAGCCTAGACCCTGCCGCCTGCAGATTCCAAGGATAGCGTGAGCAGGTGACGTACCCTAACACCGAGCACGCTGGCTGGCACGCTGGCTGACTGCCGCCGACCACCCGTGGGGTGCGGGCCTGGCCTGGAGCATGTCGATATTTGGGTAGACTATGGCCGGCTGGCCCGCCATATTCGCCCTTGAAAGGAGGATCTGGGGTTTCTGTCAGCTCCTGAGCACATCCGGTCCATATGCCGGGGGTTAGGCATGTACATAATGTGACATCGCGTGTTCATAGTGTGGGTGACCCGGGATCCGGAGATACCCCCGTTACCCGTTACCCGTTACCCGTGGCCTTATTTTTATGCATGCCTGGGGGGGGGGGGGGGTACCCCCCCCCCCCCAGGGTTAGCAACTTCGTTTTGGGTCTCAGGCTTAGTATCAGCACTGCCCCCCCCCCCCCCCCCCAAAAGGGGGGGTGCAACGTGCAACGGGGTCAACGTCCCTTAGTGCGCACCCTGGGGGGTACTCGTTGAAAACCGCATCGCCACACCCGGTGCAAATCTTCATGATGGTCTTTTGGCGGTTCGTCCGTCTTTGCCCACCGCTGTTTCAAATCGTTGCTACGTGCAATGCAGCGAGGCACTTTCGATGTCGGTGCGTGCCTGACCGCTTGCAAGACACTAGTCTTGGAAGATTCGTACTAGCCGACTAATGCCGTACTGTACAAAACTTCTCTTCCGCACAACGCTCACGAGATGGGACGAGACAAAAGCTGACTTTTTGCACACTAGCGGAACTCACCTGCTTTGGTACGTTCCATGTAATACGCTGCCCAACTCATAAATGCTAGCACTAGCAACGCATTTGCTGAACGCGAACGCAAAAAAGAGAGGGGGCAAGCACACCTCTCGTTTCCTGCTCGCTTCGCGCTCGCCCTTCAGCTCCCTGAGCCGCTTTTCCTGCCGACGGGCAGCGCGCTGCTTCTCCTGGTCCTCCTCGTGCTTGTCGTGCAGCGCGCGCTGCTTCTCCTGGTCCTCCTCGTGCTTGTCGTGCAGCGCGCGCCGCTTCGCGAGGGCGGCTGCCAGCTCGCCGCCGTCGCCGGCGCCGGCGCCAGCGCCCGCCGGGCTCCGCCCGCGGCTGACCCAGCGGCTGCTGCTGCTGCCGTTGCCGGACGACCTGGCGACCGACGACGGCGGCGACGACGTGCGCGCGCTGACCGACGGCACGTTCTCGTACGACGCGTCCCCGCTGCGCGAAGGCTCGACGTGCTCGACCCTCCGCGTCGCAACAGCGTAGCTGGAGGGCGGCTTGGAGGAAGAGGTATACGACGGAACGCGCGCCTTCGGCACGCGGGTGCCAGCCGGTCCAACCAGCACCTGCTGCGCCTGTCCCCCTGTAGCCGCGATCCCGGCCGGCGGCGGCGAAGAGAGCGCGTGCAGCTTCTCGAGGAGGTCTTCCCGGTCGCGGCACAGCAGCAGCAGGTCCCCTCCCTTGTCGCCCGCTTTGACCCGCAGCTTGTGCTCCGGCAGCGGGGTCACGCCCGCGACGCCGTCGAAGGGCAGGCACCGCGCGACCTCGCCTTGCGGGCGGCAGACGTACAGGCCGTGCGCAGTGAGCGCGACGACCGCGAGCTCCGGCGGCCTCCGGTCGCCGCCCGCGAACGTCATTGCGTCGCCGATGAAGTAGACAGACTTGCCCTCGAAAAAGCTCCGGAACCCCGGGTCGTACCGCGGCGGCACCCGGGCCAGCGGGACGAGGCCCCTCCCGCCGCCCGCAGCGGGGGCCGGAGGACTCTCGGCGTGCAACGGGCGCCGGTCGGGTGTTCCGCGGAGTGCGTTGAGTGCCGCGTCGTCAAGGACGGGGACGTTGACCTTCTGGTTCACCGTGGAGGCGAGCGAGTCGGGGTTGTGGGGGAGGGGGGCGGCCCGGGCCCAGGGGGTGCCGCCGCCGCCCTGGGCCGGGATCAAGGGAGGGGGGGACAGGTCGTCGTGGCCGTACGAAGTGGCGCTCGAAGCGCTGTCGCTGACGTGCTTCACGTCCGGTCCCTCGGTCGCGCGGCGTTGCCGGTACGCGTCGTTGACCGGCTCGCCGAACGGGATGAGGTGGAAGGTGGCGACTGTCCGGCCTTCGGCCACGCGCGCTCTGTTCTGCGCTTCGAACTCTGCGCCCGTGGAGCAGCGCACCCCGTCGTACAGGTAGATGACGCCCGGCGGCATTCCCGCGCGTTCCGCGGCGCCGCCTTCGTCGATGTGCGACACCAGCAGCTGCTCGTTCCCGGCGATGTACCGGAGGCCCAGCGGCTCGCCGGGAGCCGCGTGCACGTCGTACCGTATCGCTTCGTCCATCGGCTCGGCCACACGTGGCGGCGGCGCGCCGTCCGCCGCCGGGAACTGGTACTGGCTGAGCCGGCCCTGACGGCTGTGCTCGTCCGACGACGACGCCGCTTCCGGCGGCGGCGGCTCCGCTGCGAACTCCGCACTCGCCGGCCGCGGCTTCTGCTTCGACGGAAAATTCCCCTCCGAGTCGGGAGGCGGCGGCGGCACCACGATATCCCTTGCGAACAGGTCAACCGGACTCGTATACGTCTGTCAGGAGCGGGGAGGAAAGTCTTGGTTTAAGGTTTAGACAGGACACGCTGCAATTCATGCATGATTGATTGATGCTAGCATCAAGTCTTCTTCGAAGAAGATGTGCATAGTTGTGGTTTGCTTGTGTTACGAGCATGGCTGGACTGTAGTCTCTGCTGAAGACGCTAAGTCAACTAGGAGGTGGCACCATCCCGGAGGTTGCGCCGAGGGTTGGAGTTGTGGCAACGACTGACCACAACCAAAGGTTTTACCAGGGTAGGTGGGAGTGTGGCGGGGCAGCCCATCTGTTACTCATTCACGCAGGTGAGCCGGTCCACCCCCCCCGCTGATAGACTGAGTGAGAGTTTGAGGTCAGAATGCAGAATATCTGCAGCGATGGCCTGCATTAGTCACTAGGTGACTACCTCTTCGATCGTACCGTGTCGTGCTTCAGGCGCTTGCACTCATTCGAATCATCGCTTTGCGAACCTTCCCTTCCTCGCCGGTGTGCATGCTTCTGCGAGCTCTGCTTTCACGCGTGGCGCTGGACGCTGATAGACTCTAACAGCCTGTGTTAGCATGTGATAGACTGCTGATAGTTTGGAAAGAATCTGTGGCGATAATCTGCATCGCCTACGGCGCGGCTATCTCTTCGCATGTGATGTGTCATGCTTTCGCCTCTTAAGCTCGTCTTGATCGTCGCGCTCAGGTGCGCGTTTGGTGCCGCGCTTCCCCTTCGATTGCTCGTCCAGGTGCATCGGTTGCGCGTCGCTGGTTGCTTCCTTACGGCGGCGCTTGGGCGATGACCGTGTCGTCTTCCGTGGTGTTGCCGAGGTTGATCGTCGCTTCTTCGTCTTCGCTCTCGAGATTGGGGTTCGCTCTTCGTCCTCAGCTGCTTTCGGAAGCACCAGTACCACGTTAGCGCGCTTCGTTTGCTTCGGCGGAGGCTGCTGCCGCGGGGCTTATCAGCTCCGCCTTCCGCTTCTCCGTCGTCCCGACCCCTCTCGCTACCGCCGCTCGATGGTGTCCTTTCCGACAACACTGCCCGGGCCTCCGGCTCCGCAAGTCCGCGTGCCTCCTGCAGTGCTCGCACGTGGGCATTCCGTGGTCGAGGCATCGGTGGTGGTGGTTGTTGCAGCATTCGGTCGTCGTCCCGCACTGCTGATAGACTGTGACAGACAGTGACAGTGGGTCGGAATGCAGAATATCTGTAGCGATGGCCTGCATTCGTCACTCGGTGACTACCGTAGTCACTCTGTGGCTACCGTGACAGGCGATACAATGCAGTTCCGGGGGATAGGGGCGGATACCAGCTCAAGTGCAGATCACCCACGAGTTGCGGCATACCTCGTCGTAGGGGGTTGACGGGCGCTGCTGCGCGGAGAAGCGGCGCATTTTCTCGGTGGGCGGCGAGTAGGAGCGCGACTTTTCGAACGTGCCGGCAATCTCCGGGCCCAGCTTCCGCAGGTTCTGGCCGGGTGCGACCCGGTACATCGGCAGCCACGAGTTCGTGAACGGTCGGCGAAGGTAGGAGACGAGGTTCAGGATTTCGAGCGCGTCCGTCGCGTTGTGCGGGTGGCGCGGGAAGCCGACCCAAAGGGTCGGTTCCGACAGGGTGCTCTCGCATGCGAAAAGAATCTGCGGTTCCTTGGCTTCTTGCAACACGACGTGGCGGAGGTCCTTCAGCTGGAAAACGCGCTTGACAAGAGGGGTGGGTGCCGTCTCGTCTAGGATCATGATGAAATCCTGGGTGATGACCAAGTGCCGGCCTTGCCGCTTGTCGTTGGTCGTAACCTTGTAGACATAGTTGTACAAGTACGCGGGAAGATTGATGTGCGTCCAGTTTCGCGCGTACGGTGGCGTTTCGATTGGATCATAGTGGGTGCTGGGCACGAGCTCAATCGGTGGGCTTGCCATGCTTCTCGCGCATCATATGCTCGCTCCCTCCTGAATCGACGCGCTGCCGCAGCTTCCCCACTTTCACTGATTGCTTCTCTCTTCTTTCCCTCCCCCCTGGCCGATTCCTTCCAGCAGTTTAGTTAGGGGTTGCATTAGTACTATCGTCCCTCGGGACTACTGACAGGCCTTCAACTACCCTGAGCAGCGCACTGTGCACGTGTTGCCATTAGCCGTGCTTGCGCGTGGACGGGGACCACCGCGAGGAGGTTAGCAACTCCGATGCAGGTCCTATTTCAAGCTTGAATTATGTCGCATCCCCTTGGCGGGCCAAGGGTCGGGCTCGACCTGCTGTAATTGCAGCTCCAGTTCAGCGCAGGCCGGACTTTTCGCAAGTAGTAGTAGTAGTAGTTTGAACTTGATATGCAGACGATAGACTGCACAAGCCGCAACAGACTACCTCTGCACGCGTCGTGTCATGCTTCAGTCACTTCTTGCCCTGCGTACTTGTTTGTCTCTGGTGCGCGCTTCACGTCCGCTGTGGGATCTGACGAGCCCGAGGAATCACCAGACGATTCGGCGCATTCCTTTTCTCCCTCGCAGGTTGTCTCCACGGCCGAGATCTCGACTCATCTATGTTCCTTCCTTAGCCTGCTCGTCTTCGCGGCTCCGCTTCGGTTGGGTTCGTGGGTTGTCCACCTTTGGTGTGCGCTTCTCGTTCAGAGGCGGCTGCTGCGGCTTTGGCTTCCACCTGCTTGCTCGTCGTCGCGTCCACGCTTCCGCTGGGAGCAGGCGCCGTCCGTCCCTTTTGCACGTTCACCGTTCGGTGGTGGCGTCCGATCTGTTGGTTGTGGGCCGTGGCCGCGGCTTCGGTGCTGGCACCTTCGAGGCGCACGCGCTCGCCCGTTGGCCGACAGGTCCCCGCTTCACCGCTGGCCGTGCCCCGTGGTGCCCTCGCTTGCAGCACTGCCTGGGCCTGCGGCACCGCACAGGCTCGTACCGCATGCACGTCGGCAGCTCGTGAGTCAGGCACTTGTAGTGCGAGTTCTTACAGCATGTAGTAGTAGTATGTGTCGTCTGCCAAAGCAGCCGGAGACAGCAGGCGCAGATGGCAGGTCTTGCTTTACTGTTCTTCTTCATGGAGACCCGCCCCCGGCATCCCGACTGTCCAATCACTGTCGAAAGCTTGCGCCTACTGTGATGAGGTGGTTGACCAGGCCCCCACGAAGCCTTATGCACACAACACGGCTACAACACGAGGATGCAGCCCTGCTTAGGTGTGCACTCAGCCATCAGGTCATTGGCTGCTAAGCACCCTAGACCGGTCGATTTGCCACTTTTGTCGCCCTCTATTCGCCGGGCGGTGCTGTCAGCACTTGTTCCGCGTCGCATCAAGCACATGATGCTGGCGGTTGGGGGATCGGCGACCGCGACTCAATTAAGGTGCGGTCAACAGTGTCGCCACGTGAAGGCCCCCCCATGACACCTGGACTTTTCGCAAAAAAAAAGTAGTAGTGGTAGTAGTAGTAGTAGTATCAGTAGTAGTAGTTTGAACTTGTTATGCAGCAACAAACTGTGCCGATAGACTGCACAAGCCGCAACAGACTACCTCTTTGCACGCGTCGTGTCATGCTTCGGTCGCTTCTTGCCCCGCGTACTGGTTGTCTCCGGTGCGCGCTTCACGTCCGAGGTGCAGTTTGATGACGAGGAATCGCCAGATGATTCGGCGCACTTCCTTTTCTTCCTCGCAAGTTGTTTCCGCGGCCGAGATCTCGACTCCTCTATGTTCCCTGCCTAGCCTGCTCGTCTTCGCGGCTCCGCTTCGGTTGGGTTTGTGGGCTGTTCACTTTTGGGGTGCGCTCCGGCTGCTGCGGCTTCGGCTTCTTGCGGGCGCTCCCACCTGCTTGCTCGTCGTCGCGTCCGCGCTTCCGCTGGGAGCAGGCGCCGTCTGTCCCTTTTGCACGTTCACCGTTCGGTGGTGGCGTCCGATCTGTTGGTTGTGGGCCCTGTGGCCGCGGCTTCGGTTCCGGCACCTTCGAGGCTCGCCATTGGTCGACAGGCCCTCGCTTTACCGCTGGCCGTGCTCCGTGCAGCACTGCCCGGGCCTGCGGCTCCGCAGGTCCTCGTACCGCATGCACGTTTCGCACGTCGGCAGCTTGTGAGTCAGGCACTTGTGATGCGAATTCCTGCAACATGCCGTCACAGACTTGCAAGTGGAGCACGCCGTCATGCGGTGCTTCGTGCACATCTTCACCGCCAGCCCGTCCCCTTCCTCGTGGTGGTTGGTGCAGCACCCTTCGGCATCAACGAGCCGCCACTGGCAGCCCATATCTTCGACGAGCTTGAGCACTAGCTCCTGCGGCACGCGGTCGAAACACTTTGCAAAATCGAGGGCGACCCCGTCGAGCGGCTCTCCGCCGAGCAGCGCCTCCTCGATCTGCGTTGTCACTTCGAAAAGAACATCCTCTGCACTGTGTGTCGTCCTGAACCCGTGTTGCGTCCCGCAGATCCATGCCTCCTGCCATTTTACAACGTCGCGCAGTCGGACACTATCGGTCGTAGAGATACGATCGAGGACTGCCCTTCTGAAAGCTGAAGAATGAATAGAATGATCATGCATCAATCTAGGCTTGACCCCATACAATCTCTGGTATCGGGGAATCTCTGATTCGTCAGATTTTCCTCGGTCCAGTCTGGTTTGAGTGACAAGAAACCTGGTTGATCCTGCCAGTAGTCATATGCTTGTTTCAAGGATTAAGCCATGCAAGTCTCAGAGTAAATGGATTAACAGTTGGTCTGCAGACGGCTCATTAAATCGGTGGCAATCTACGCGGGGAAGGTGCCTTTTGGGCCCAGTTGGATAACAATGGTAACTCCATTGCTAATACATGTCCGAAGAATCCAACTCGATTCAACCCCGTGGACCGTAGGGTACACCCCCCCCTCCCCCATTTTCGACGGACAACGTCCGTCGGTTCCAAAAACGTCGTCCTACGCTTCGGTTTTGTGCGTTGCTGGTTGATCGTTTTGTCAGGGATTCTGTCATTTTCAGGTCAAGAATTCTGATCAACTACCAAAACACGCTGCCTACGTCTTTTTTAGCCTGCACGATACTGGACAACCCGCAACACTGTAGGTACTAAAAAAAAAGCGTGGGCCTTCGCGCGTGCATACACGGGACAGAGGGTAGCAGAGATGCGCGGCTAGTATCTGATTCACGATGCCCGTGACTCATGCAGCGTTGGAGGAGGCACGCGTCTATACCGAAGCTGGTCCACAAACAACCACGAAGCTGTCTGTGGGTTGCCCCTCAAAGTCGAGGAACTCCATGCGATCGGAATCAGAGGTCAGGTTGAACTCTTCGACCTCGGCCATGCGGAAAGAAGCTCGGGGAGAAAAGCTTTGTTCTTCGCGTACACCACCGCGTGTGTTGTTTTTTCCCCTCAGGACTATTTTCCTGTGTCTTGCCGTGTAGGGGTAGACCAGCATAAGGGTAGACCCGCATGATCTTCCTCGTCCGTTCAACACTTGTTCGGGAGATACAGCACTTGGAATCCCTTCGGTTCTTTGTTTGGCAGCTTCGTCGAGCATTGTCTTCTGCTGGCGCTTGTGTGTAGTAGTAGTAGGGGTAGTAGTAGGCGCTTGTGTGAAAAAAAAAAATAGGCTGTTGGTCGTCCGAGTTGTACCGGGTTGAGGAGGGTAACAGGCAAGATCGATGGCGGACGCTCTTGGAAAAGTAGCGAACAGTATCGGTTTCCGGTCAGGCTGCCCCCGGTTCTACGTGGAGCAAGGTGCCACAGCCCGGTGGATGGGGAAGCTTACGAGCCCAGTGACAACAGAGCAGGGCCCATCATCCCACGACCCGGGGTACTGGGCTTGAGATTCACTAATGCTTCGGACTCTCAGGCCCAGATTCCGGACCAGGTACAGTCTCCGAACGCAAAATTGTTTTTATTCGCCCGAAGCCTAAACGGGCTAACGCATCGTGCGAGCCGGCAGCCTTTTTGAACACAGGGCAACCGAATCGCATGAAGGTGGCGGGTACACGACGGTGAGATGTTCAGGGTCGTAGTCCTCGCAAAGCAGGACACAAGGACTGGCTGCAGTCTCCTGTGTGATATGAGGAGACAGCTCGAACGTAGGCGCGGCTGAGCAGTCCTTGGCGAAGCCACTGGGCTGCCAGGCGGGGCTGCCTTGCGTTAATTGGGACGGCATCACTTTGACAGACCGACGATGCTGCCATTCATACGAGACAACTGACGCCTGCCGCTTGCCTTCAGCCGGGCATGGGAACCACACGTCCCGACCCACGAGCAGCTGCGGGAGGCGAGACACCCCAGCAAACGTAAAGGAGACGACATCGCTGTGGATGGCTTCGACAAAACGGTACACGGAATGACACAGCGAAACGGGCAATGGCAAGGGTGTGCTCGGCTCGCGGGAAACGTCGAAGATGATCTCAAGGCTGTCGTGTTGCCTCTTTGCGGCCTCTGCGAGAGCTGATATTTCGCGCGCCACGACGCCCAAGCACTCGACTATCTCCTCATGCGCGTCGAAGTGCAGCGACAGGTACGCCCGTTGCTTTCTCGGGTCTATGCGCACCGTTTTCGTTTTGAGTCCCGCAGGCCGTAGCATTTGAGTTCTTCTCGCCTCATCAAAGATCCCTGGATATTTCTCAGAGTTCGCAGAAGCAAAACGCCCCCCTCCCCCCAGGATTCTACAAATTAGCCGAACGCGAATAGGCCGAACGAGACCCAGGCAGCTGTGAACGGACCTCCAAGCACAGAGAAAGCAGTATCCTAGTGCCCTTGGTTTACCCCCACCCGGCCCAGGGGCGGTTTTCCAGGATACACCTGGCTCGGGAATTCGCCGTAATTTTGGGGGCACCAGAAGCACTGGGCCGGCCTGGCGTGGTTAACGTTACGGCTAGCATGAATGATACGTGCTCGTAACTATGTTGCGGTTGCAGCACAGACTGGGACGCCGTGTAGGATGACCTTGCTACATTGGAGATCGCGGGACCAGCGCGATTCGCGTGCCCCGTGCGGGCGCGCACGGTGGAGACGGGTCCGCTTCAGATACCGACAGATAAGAAGGTGAGCCGTGGTAGGTGAATCCAAATCAGCAAAAAATTGAATGCAGACAGGAGAAAAGGAAACCGGCCCATTGAAATGACTGGCAAAACAACAAAAGCTACTTGTAACAGCGGCCGATGGCCTGGAGTGTGTCCTTGTGCGCCGCATTGCGGAAATAGCAAATATGCTCGTGGGATTTCAGCACGTTTCGGCAATGGGGAAGGGTCCGGTGAGCTGGTGCCGCCAAGGAGATTCCTGCAGAGCTCGGGGAAGTAGCTAACTTGGTTCGCTTGGACTTTTCTTCCAGACTATCAGAGCGCTTCTCGAAAGAGTGCCCAAAAATGGTGTCTCGTAAGGGGTAGCGGGATTTCTCTTGTACGAGCCGGCGAGAGAACTCTGGAACGTTTCCCATCCTGATCACTGAAGTCTATCTGAGCAGATCGTCGCTGCCGCATGGACAGGGATGTTGATTCTTTCTGCGGCACGACCGACAATTCCCACACGTCTCCAGACGGTAACGCGAAAAGGTAAGGGAGGGTGCTCTATGCATGTCGCTGTGCACAACGAAGTGCTGCGACGTTGCGTTGACGAACGCTTTGAGATTGTTGGCAACCACGGGCCGCACGGAGATCCTGCGGTTGCTGCAAGGCAGGGGTGAACAGGCTGCTTCTACTACTAAACCGGCTCAATTCTTCGGTCGAGCTTCGGTTTCTTCGTGCGAACGTTGGGTGGGAAGGGGGGGCAGGGCAGAATACAGACAGGAGAGAGAGCGAGAGAACACATCAAACCAAGTCAAAGGGTTTAGGCACGCCTTAAACAGTCCTAGGGCCTCTTCCCACCTACCTGCGGGTGTTATTGCGGTCAACGCTACCGCGCTGAACTTTCTCGAGAGAGAGTGAGAGACAGACGAGTTAGAGTGCAGGTCCAGAGCATCCGGTCCTCACCTCCTCCCATACTTCTACGGCGGGCGCAAAGCGTTCCATCGCAGGCGTGTTGCGGGCGGCGGCTATGGAAAGGACATGGCCAGGCGCACTGACCGGGTAAAAGTACGTGGGTGATGATAGGACCGCCCTTTGCGAGTCTAGAGGAGCCATTTGCCAAGGCGGAAGTTTTGTGAGAGCGAGCGAACCTTGATGTTCATGCCGGCGGTTGCGCCTGTCCTGCTTATACCAGCCTCGCGCGAGCTCCCGCCCTAAGGATCCGTGTGGTCACCTATCCAGGACATTTCTGTCACAGGTTCGGGTTGCAAAAAACACCAGCCTGAGCAACACGTTCCCTATAGACTCGCAAAGGCCTTCCTTAGGGCAAGTGGCAGTGCATGTAAGTGTGCGTTTTTTGTAGTCTATTGCAGGTTATTCGCCTTTTCTGAAGCGCGGTTCTTGCGACCGACAGCCGGGACTTCAACCTTTTCAGAAAAGGTTTTAGCCGGCCACCTATCTAATGATTAGGAGTACGTTTTCGCTTTGGGGTCGAACACTAGAATGACCTCCAAACGTTCTGCTTGCCGTCAAAGATACAGTTTTAAACAAGATCGAAGATACTCCAGAGTAACCGGTCTTGCATACGACGATGTGTTTTTGTCTCCTTTGTGGCTGTGAGTCGAAAAGGGGCGGTATTGGTTTTGAGCTGATTCACGCGTCTTCTTCGCTTTGTTTCGATTCGGCTTCATTTTATGCTCAGCGGGTATCATGGATCATTCAGTCATCGAGTTGTGTGCCGCGAGTCCGACCCTGATTGTGCAGAGCCTCTCACAATTTCACCGAGGAGATGATCCACCTCGACTTCACACAACTCGTAGGTTGTTAATTAAAGAAAGAAGTGCAAAATTGTGATTTAGAAGTTAAATCTTCTCGTGACATGATCTGGTCAGATTGCGTCCACTGGATGTCAAACGCGCAGTTGTTCTGCGGGTTGACACCCGCTTTGCAGAAAATGTCTCTACCGACGTCCTCACACAGTCACACACGGGTCGAAGGCGCACCCGTTCTTCGGGTTTCTGCTGACGTAGCCCCCATCAGGGCACTGCTTGACGTCGGCCGTGCAAAAGTTGGTCTCGGCTTGCCTTCTTTCTGCCTTACTCGGGCACTCCGGGAAAGCGCAGTCGTTCGACGGGTCTCTGCTGACGTAGCTGTCATCAGGGCATTGTTTGACGTCGGCCGTACACAGGATGGCCTCTGTCCTAACTGCTTCTCTTCCTTGGTAGATAGGTGAAGGACACTCCGAGAAAGCACAGTTGTTGAAGGAGTCTCTGCCGACGTAGCTGCCATCAGGGCATAGTTTGACGTCCATCGTGCACTCGACGGCCTTCTTTGTTGCGACTGCTTCTCTTCCTTGGTAGATAGGTGGGGGACACTCCGGGAAAGCACAGCCCTTGAACGGGTTTCTGCTGACGTAGCTGCCATCAG
Source organism: Diplonema papillatum (assembly GCA_030068145.1). NCBI lineage: Eukaryota > Euglenozoa > Diplonemea > Diplonemida > Diplonemidae > Diplonema > Diplonema papillatum. The sequence goes on from JAPJBO010000909.1 coordinate 36,554, forward strand.
GGCATTCTTTGACGTCCATCGTGCACTCGACGGCCTTCTTTGTTGCGACTGCTTCTCTTCCTTGGTAGATAGGGGGGGGACACTCCAAGAAAGCACAGTTGTTGAAGGAGTCTCTGCCGACGTAGCTGCCATCAGGGCATTGTTTGACGTCCATCGTGCACTCGACGGCCTTCTTTGTTGCGACTGCTTCTCTTCCTTGGTAGATAGGTGGGGGACACTCCGGGAAAGCACAGCCCTTGAACGGGTTTCTGCTGACGTAGCTGCCATCAGGGCATTCTTTGACGTCCATCGTGCACTCGACGGCCTTCGTTGTTGCGACTGCTTCTCTTCCTTGGTAGATAGGTGGGGGACACTCCGGGAAAGCACAGCCCTTGAACGGGTTTCTGCTGACGTAGCTGCCATCAGGGCATTCTTTGACGTCCATCGTGCACTCGACGGCCTTCTTTGTTGCGACTGCTTCTCTTCCTTGGTAGATAGGGGGGGGACACTCCAAGAAAGCACAGTTGTTGAAGGAGTCTCTGCCGACGTAGCTGCCATCAGGGCATTGTTTGACGTCCATCGTGCACTCGACGGCCTTCTTTGTTGCGACTGCTTCTCTTCCTTGGTAGATAGGTGGGGGACACTCCGGGAAAGCACAGCCCTTGAACGGGTTTCTGCTGACGTAGCTGCCATCAGGGCATTCTTTGACGTCCATCGTGCACTCGACGGCCTTCTTTGTTGCGACTGCTTCTCTTCCTTGGTAGATAGGGGGGGGACACTCCAAGAAAGCACAGTTGTTGAAGGAGTCTCTGCCGACGTAGCTGCCATCAGGGCATTGTTTGACGTCCATCGTGCACTCGACGGCCTTCGTTGTTGCGACTGCTTCTCTTCCTTGGTAGATAGGGGGGGGACACTCCAAGAAAGCACAGTTGTTGAAGGAGTCTCTGCCGACGTAGCTGCCATCAGGGCATTGTTTGACGTCCATCGTGCACTCGACGGCCTTCTTTGTTGCGACTGCTTCTCTTCCTTGGTAGATAGGTGGGGGACACTCCGGGAAAGCACAGCCCTTGAACGGGTTTCTGCTGACGTAGCTGCCATCAGGGCATTCTTTGACGTCCATCGTGCACTCGACGGCCTTCTTTGTTGCGACTGCTTCTCTTCCTTGGTAGATAGGGGGGGGACACTCCAAGAAAGCACAGTTGTTGAAGGAGTCTCTGCCGACGTAGCTGCCATCAGGGCATTGTTTGACGTCCATCGTGCACTCGACGGCCTTCGTTGTTGCGACTGCTTCTCTTCCTTGGTAGATAGGGGGGGGACACTCCAAGAAAGCACAGTTGTTGAAGGAGTCTCTGCCGACGTAGCTGCCATCAGGGCATTGTTTGACGTCCATCGTGCACTCGACGGCCTTCTTTGTTGCGACTGCTTCTCTTCCTTGGTAGATAGGGGGGGGACACTCCAAGAAAGCACAGTTGTTGAAGGAGTCTCTGCCGACGTAGCTGCCATCAGGGCATTGTTTGACGTCCATCGTGCACTCGACGGCCTTCTTTGTTGCGCCTGCTTCTCTTCCTTGGTAGATAGGTAAAGGACACTCCGGGAAAGCACAGCCCTTGAACGGGTTTCTGCTGACGTAGCTGCCATCAGGGCACTGTTGGACGTCCATCGTGCACTCGACGGCCTTCTTTGTTGCGACTGCTTCTCTTCCTTGGTAGATAGGTGGGGGACACTCCGAGAAAGCACAGTCGTTGAAGGAGTCTCTGCCGACGTAACTGCCATCAGGGCATTGCTTGACGTCGGCTGTACAAACGATGGCCTTTTTGACGACTGCTTCTCTTTCTTCGCTGCTACTCGGGCACTCGTGGAAAGTACAGCCTTTCGACGGATCTCTGCTGACGAAGCTCTCTCCGTCGTCACATATCTTGATGTCCATTGGACACACAGTTGATTCGACGGTTGATTCGGCTGTTGGTGTAAGCGTGTTGACGGGATCTCGCTGTTGCCGGAGATCAACGGAACGCGGAGTGAAGGTAATATTTGCGAGGTTAACTGGATGGCCAAGAACGCGTTAATTTGTCCGGTAGTCAACCGTCGTCAAAAGGACTCCTTTATCGAAAGAGGTGCGTAGTTTTGCTCGTGAAGGATGTAATGTTGTGACACGTCGGAAAAGATCGCGTTTGTATAATGCAGCTACAAAGTTTCTGACAAACCTTTCGCCAGCATGGCGCCCAGAGCGAGGGCGGTGAGGAGTCCCATCCGATTCATGGTCGTCAGTCTTCTTTTTGAGTACGTTTTTTGTTGTTCCTGGTGTGATGTCTGATTCAGGGTAGTATCATACTTCGCAGTCAGTTTGACTCAGACGAGATTTCCGGGGCCGCCGCCTGTCTGAGTTTCTTTGTACTGTTCTCGTACTTTTTGAAGTACCTCACCCCCCCCCCCGTGTTTAAGATCGCGTTTTTCCGTGTTTAAGATCGCCCCCCAAAAAAACCGATCTTATACACGGGGGGGGACGATCTTAAACACGGGGGGGGACAAAAAACACCCCAAATTTTTTTTCCGCTGCGCGGGGCCCTGAACCCCCCCCCACAGTAAAACCGCCCAAAAAAAACCCTTTCCCGCTGCGCGGGACCCCACCCCACTCCGTGTATAAGATCGCCCTCATTTCTCAAAAAGACCGATCTTATACACGGGGGGGGGAGGGCGCGATCTTAAATACGTAGAAAAAAAGTCAGACGGCCGTCTGACTCAGACCGAGTCAAAAAAAAAGTACGAGAAAAGTACAAAAAAGTACGAAAAAAGTCAGACGGGATTTCCGTTGGGTATTCCTGGTCCTGGGCTGTGTGAAGGTTCGCCCGGGTTCGCACTCTGGCGAACTAAGCCAAAGAACGTTGAGAGTTTGTCGAAAACGATGGGAGCACAAGTTTCCGCCACACATGCAGCAAATAGGTGGTGGGGGTAGACGGCTCCTAATGGTGAGCACCGAAGAAATTCCCGTGTAGTGTCGCTTGCCAGGTACGGTAGAGTCTGTCGTCAACCACTGCAACTGGTCGACCACTCGTTTTTACGGAGTTACCGCGCGACAACACGAAACCGCAAGAGGGGACAGCGCCCAGCACCGCTGTCCCGGTGGTCGGGCGACGACCACCACAACACAGCGATATCCGCAATTTCCAACAAAATGGGGAGAGTGGCTGCAGGCTTTTCATTCCCGTAGTATTGAACAAGCTGCACCACAGCCTTCGGCGGTAGACAGCTCGCTGGGTTTGTGGGTGTTCGTTGTGGATTCAGTGTGTCTCTCGCGGGGCTGAGTGTGCAACCACAACTGTTCACTTCGTACCCGGGCCGAAGTTGCGGCGTGACATAAGCGGCGCACTGCGCTTTTGAACCCGCTGTAGCAGCTACTACTCATTTCAGAGCTCCGGACTCGACGGCACTGAGTGACGCCCCTCAGACTCAGTGGTGCTTTACGCGAACTCTCTGCTCAAAATAGGTTGGCGCCTTCCCCAGGGAACCGATAGCGCACACCGGTGGTAGGGTGACGACCACCACTACACAGCGATATCCGCCATTTCCAACAAAGGGTGGCCGGCGGAAAGGAGATACAAGCATGGTAGTGAAACGCGCGTTCCGCCAGCTCGCCCTCCCATTCAGCTCAAAGTACGCGCGTGACGCGCGTGGCCAAAAAAGCACCGTTTTTTCACGCGCGTGATCCAAAAATGTCCGTTGTGCACGTCGTACCGGGCGTACACCCTTCCACAGGCAGTTGTGTATAGTAGAGTCTTCATGCCCGTCGCAGGTCGGAAAGACGCTGCACGAGGTTGAGCGTAGCGCCGTTTACGAGCACAGGCGAACGGCCGTGTGAGAAAGCGAAAGCCTGTAGGGGACATAATACGGGTTTCTTGCCACGCTCTTCACGCGCGTACCACGCGCGTCACGCGCGCGATTCACGCGCGTACCAAAACGGGAATTTTGGTACGCGTGTGAATCACGCCCACGATCACGCCCGCAGACCTCCCGAAAAGAAAGAAATACGCGTTTCATTACCATATACATTGGTAGTGAAACGCGCGTTCCGCCCGCTCGCCCTCCCACTCATCGCAAAATACGCGCGTGACTGTAAAAGCTCCGTTTTTTCACGCGCGTGATTCAAAAAGGTCTGTTTTAGTGCGCTGAGCACGTCGTACCGGGCGTACACCCTTCCACAGGCAGTAGTGTAGTAGAGTAGGAGGTTGTCTGCGCGCTTCATGTCCGTTGCAGGGCTTGCTGAGTTGCAAACCGAAGGGGGGTTGAAGAGCACCGCGAGGGTGTCTGGTGCGCTGGGGGGAGGTAGTCAGAGCTTTGATCAACACGCAACGGACAACGTCATCGTCGACTCTGTTCATGAGACAGTACCACAGCTTTCGAGATGCCTCCGACTGGGTTAAGGCGGACGTGATGCTCAACATCACCAAATCTCGACTCACTGATCCAGCGAGTGGCAGTGGAATCATGTTCTGGAAAGCCCTCCGCCACTTCCTGGTTGCGATCATCACCAGACAGAGACATGTCCCTAGAGGACCGGAGGTGCCTTCCCCGAGGCATCGGCTTGACACAGGATTTGGGAGCGCTACATTGCCGAAGCCATGCAACCCACCCGAAACCTCACACCTATATGGGAATCTGGTCCCAGTTCATGAACGTAGTGAAGCTGAGGGGTTGCGCGGCGTCGTACAGAACCTGAATTTGGCGAGGGACATTATTCTGTCGTGTAAAGATTTTGGCGCTGGCCACCACTCCCCCGCCCAGTCGGAAACACGTTGCACGAGGTTGAAACGACGACTTGCGTAGCGCCGTTCACGAGTACAGACGAACAGCCATGCGAAGCCTGTAAAGGACAGAATACGTGGGTTTCTTCCCACGCTCTTCATGCGCGTTACACGCGCGTCACGCCCACGCTCACGCCCGCAGACCTCCCGAAAATAAAGCGTAACGCGCGTTTCACTACCATACATATACAAGAGAACAGATTTTTTCTAGCCCCTAGCGCCCGCTTTTTCGATGACGCACCAGCTGGACTCGAAGTGCGCCGCCTGGTCTCTGCCACGCGCCGTACGGTCGGCAGCATACCACTTGTGCTAGGAACGCTACGCATGCTGGCTGCGGACAGGTACAAGTGGAAGAGGAAGGCTGGGTAGTTTACCTTCCGGTTCTCTTCAGTGCTTTTTCTTTTGCTGTGCTTTGATAGATTTTTTTCTTGCTTTTTAAAACTGTTTATCCCCCCCCCCCCAGGCCCCCCCCCCCCCCCCCCCTAGCCTAAACATTTAACTACACCCCGGACTTCAGCAGCTATATGCTAAGTCAATGCGGGAGTGAAAAAGTGCGGGACCGCATTGCGGGAGTGGCACTCCCGCATTGAGGGGGTCCCACTCCCGCACTGAGGGAGTGCCACTCCCGCATTGAGGGAGTGAGGCCGACGACACAAACGACCGCAAAACCACTCCCGCAATCCGGAGTGGGAGTCCGGGGTGTAAGACTTCCCCCCCGGGGCCCAAGGGTACCTGTAAATCCAGGGGTCTCCGGGGCCCGGGCCCCGAGCCCCGGGTTAGCGCTAGGGTCCAGATAGGGTCCAGGCCCACGGTAATCAAGGATGGAATCTTCAATATTGCACCTTTCACAACAAGCGGTGAGCAAGATGAGAAAAAGTCAAGAAATAAACTTGATAAATTTGATTTAAAAAAGCACACAGTCGTGCATTTGCCACAGGGGCTGAGCGGGCGGAGGCTCTAAGGTGAAATGGTCAAAATGCCCTGGGAGAAATGTGAGACAAAAACCTTCCGAAATGCGGGGTTTTTAGGGATTCCGGCTCAAAAGAAGAAGTTTGTTTCAATGCCCACCTTGGGTGACTGAGCCGTGGTACGCTGCCAGAACCTGAAAACCTCCTTCAGGTTTCGTGGCTGTGTCGAAAAATACATTCCGAGGACGTTTTTGAACGCTTTTGAATCCGTTGAGCTCAAGGACAGTCTGGGCCCTGGAATGGAATTGTAAACTAATTTTTCCTCTGGTAATCGTTCGGCCAAACCCCCTGAATTTTTTTCCAGGGCCCGGGCCCCGGGTTACAGGTACCCCTCCCCCGTCTTTTCCTATGTGCTTCCCCCCCCCTTTTTGAATACTGAGAAAAAAAGGAAAGATGAACTGCAAGAAAGGCGCACTCAGAGTGACGAAAGAAGACGACGGTACTTCTAAAGAAGGGGCATTGCACCGCTCGCCCAAAAGTACCTGCGCTATGGCGGCCGGGTCGGAAGACAGGGTTTTTGACGCCCAAGTAGCAACACACTCATCACTTTTCCTCTGTCGTTCTTCTCAGCGCTGCATGTAAATGCTTGCATTCTGCCGGTTCCTTATCCACAACTGGTTGGTCTGTCATTGCGGGCAAGCGACAAAATAGGTGTCTCAGTTACACAAGGGGTGCTATAAGTATGCGAGTTTCATAAATTTCGACACAAACATACCGTCTTCTTCGGCAAGGTGAGGTTTGAGGCAAATAAAAGATGGGGCTGTATCGAGCTTTATCCATAAATAGTGACGGACCCCTCAGGTTGGCGGTGAGAGCAACTTCTCTGGATCGTGTAGCCGCCTGCTTCCAAAAGAAAAAGGAAGAGTCCGTACCTCAGAAGTAGGACCCTCCGAAATAGGACTGAAGTGCGACGCGTTACCATGCACGCAAAGCTCCGGGGAACGTAGTTTCGGAAGGCAATCACGGTCGGTGTCTACAACGCAGGCGGCTGGGTGCCCCCACGCGTCGTGGTTCAAAAAGGGAAAAGGGGCAACAGAGAGATACATCACACGCAGCCCGCGCAGTGGCACGCCCTCTTCACAACCTACCGGTACTCACCATAACCCCATCGCGCACAAAACGGATTCCGAAGTGCTTGTGACAGGAGACAAAATCCAGAAATGGGCAATTTTGGAGTGTAAGATCGCTTAGAGATCCGGGGTCATAAAGGCTCCGTGCTGTTGCTTGTCGTCAGGGTGGAGCACGGGGTTTGCGGTTTGGCTCGAGGCAGGATCCACGATGGGGAAGAAATTCAAAACAGCATTTTTGAAGATTCTCTATGATCGCAAACTTCAAGCTATCAGCATCGCTGTTGATTGCAGGGGGGTCGACGATGCTTATTTATGTGAACCACTCACTTGGTCGTCTTCTGAACAATGCGATTGGCACGCACACATCAAAACAAGAAAGAGATCGCCAACGTGTGCCACTTGTACTCGAAGATACACACTGCGGTGTTCGATGCCGAGCCAAGAGAATGTGCGCAAGCTCTATACAAGTACAGGTGGCATGCCGGAGAAGGTGCCTGTGATACCACTGAGCTGGCAGGGAGAGCAACCAAAACGTGACCAGGCCACCATGACCAGGCCAAGCTACACGAGGGCTCTCATGACACTGTGACGGTGGTCATGCCCTTGCACGCCTACAGTGCGTCGTTTTTGAACGACAAATACCATTTACCCCCCGTTGTCCCTGCAGGTACCAAACGGGCACGAAACTGACCATCTCGAACGTTGCCATTTCTTGAACTAAATGTGATCAAAAAGGCAGGCACAATCGCTTTCCGGAGGCACAACGGGTAATATGCACGGATTTCTGACCGTTTTCTGACCCAAAACGGTGGCCTCAATCAAGTTCACAAAAAATATGCAGTTTGACACCTCCTCCTCGGCCACCCCCTAAAAAGAAATCTGCAAACCGGCAACCCAGCAGGCTCTGGTTCTGAAAGCAGTAGTAAAGCTATTTCCCTGGTACGCGTCTCAGGGATCTCTCATTTTCTAGTTGAGCCGCCTCTCTGGATCGTGATTCGGGCCACTTTGGCACCTCTACCTGTGTAGCTGTATTTGGCGGCTGGGGGCTGCAACTAGGGGTCGTTCACCACGTAGTTGCCATACGCGTGTCAAGTACACAAGTACATCTACTTGCCATTCACTCAGGCCACCCGTTCACCCTGGTCTCGTCTGCCCCGTGTTGCAGACTTTCTCACGAGCTCTACGGAGGACGATGGAACGGTGTGGATATCGCCGGTGAAACGTGCAGGCAAGCAACGCTGGAAAACCAGCCCGTACACCCTAGTCTCCCATGCTTACCGAAGCGTAGTGAATGATAATTCCGTCTCGCTTCTTCAGGCCGTTGTCTGTTTTCAGGAGAACTATTTTCTTGTGCGGTCGACAATTTTCCTTTTCTTTGCATTATTTTTAGGCTGTTTCTGCCTGTTTTTAAAAAGGGGTTCACTTGTTTTCCCCGCGGGCTTAGACTGTTTTACTTTCCTGCCTGGACAACCAGCAGCGGCGGTTTCGTTCTTTTTTTGGCCCAGCTGATTCGTGGGTTTTTTTCTTCGTATCACTACGTGAGTTTCTTTCATCGCCAGGCGGCGGATCCAGCTCGTCGCAGCCGAGTCAATACAGGGCACGAGGGAATAGGCAACGGCGTGTGTGCGCCCAATGAAAGACATCCAGTGTCCGTGGTGGGAGACTGAATCGGAGATTTTTCTTGACCCGTTTGTTGACCCGAACGAGTTTCACGTTATCAATGCGTGCTAGAGACTCGTAACGGCACTTGAGGCTCAAGATCGCCTTTTCACAGTGGATGTGCGGCCACCAGTGCTCCACCAAGATTTCATCTCGCCAGGTAGTAGGGGGGGATAGTTTCATGTTACATCGGAGAACAGTCGAAACTCAGGCAGTCCGTCAACACAGTGGCTGCAACGCACTCGAAGACACCGACGACTCCTTCGTTTTCCACAGAGCGAAAGCACAGAAGACGGCACCAATGGTTGAAGTACCCAAAGAAAGTGCACAGAAAAACGCGGGAGTGTCCTGCGAGCCGACGGCATAGCAACCGCCAGAGGACGAAGGGATGGGGTTTGCGGAGAGAGGAGTGCACGCAGTGCTCGCACGCACAAGGAAACCCACGGAGGAGTCGTTAAGCGAACACGAATCCCGATTCAGCTGGTCGGGGGGTCTGGCCCAAGCAAGACTGGTCATCAAGGGACCGCTAGTCATCTGCCGACTCTGGAGGCGGGGGGGTAGTAGCTTGGATCCGTTCTGGCAACGTCTTCGCGCTGCCAAGGTACAGGGAGATGGTGTGGTAGTGATGCTTTTCGCTTCGCAGTAAACTTCGACGGAGTTCTCAGTTCGACTTTTTGTCTCACATCTTTACCGTGCGCTCTTACCAACAGTATTTCACACGTCACGGGTTGAACGTTCCCTGTGCTCAACTCGTCGGGAAAGCGGGGTCATAGACTGGTTTGTGTGTGTTGTAAGAAGGCGGTGGTTGAATGACCTCATGGAGGTTACGAAGGTTGGTGGGCTGGTTCTTCTTTGCTATAACAAGGTTCCCCCGATGGTACCTTAAACTTCAAAAAGAATACGAAGTGCGTGCGCACCTCCCCCAACACGCGGCTATGAAACACTGAATGGAAAATGAGAGGACGAGGTAGCCATGCCTTAACAATTCAGGGCCTCTCCACCCACCTGCAGATGCTCGATGCTCTAACAGTCATAGGTACCCCCCAGAGAGAGAGTTAGAATAGAGCATCTATTTGGTATCGGAAAGTAGAGATCAGGCAAACCTCGTGCACTAGGTTCGTTTAACCGTGAATCTAACAATGAGGTCTTACCCCAAATTCTCGCTTTCATTTTATTTCCATTCTCCTCCTAATCATACACCAGTAGTAGGACTCTACCCTCTTTTGTTTGTGCGATTTAACCTGCATGTGTTCTGGTGAAACTGCTGCCAACGTTCTTTTTAGCTGTACCAAATATGCCTTCAGGGAAGCAGAAATTGGTTGTCGCAAAAAATGCCGGTACACACGGGTAGCACCAGGATAGTCTGGTACGACGACTGGGCCTTTGTTGATGACTGTCCGTATGCGCTTCGCGCCGTGCGCGGCCGAGTTTTGCGGCGTGCCCGCGAGGCGCGCAGTCAACGACGAGAAATCAGTCCTCGAGCCCAGCCCTCTCTTTTTGACAGCCGGTTTCCCGTCGCGACAACCCGTGCCCGACGTCGGCTTTTCGCCTCGGCAGGTCAGGGGTCTGACGTCGCGGAGATCCAGGTTGCTCAGGGGGCGGCCCGTCTTCACAGCCTGCTCGACCTCCTCACGGATGGGCACGCTTTCCGACGGAAGCTGCTGGGCACGGAACGAGCATATGGAGCCCCCGCCGAAATTCAGCCTCCTGCGTGTCCATCGCCAAGATGATGTCGAAGTCATACGCGGTCGTCGTCGACCTGAAATCCTAGCTTTGTATTACCCCCTAATTCTCGCTTTCATTGCATCAACACTGCGGCAGATATTATCTTCACCGTTTCTGCCAATGCAAAGAGAGAGAGGGACGCCTTGGCTTGCAGGGACCGGGGATTTCGTGACGCGGTATTTCGGATTCCTCTGTCGGCGCAAACTCTGCCAAATATCCAGAAGCTTTCCGCCAGTGGGCAACATGCCGTTACATCTTTGCCTCTACAGCTTGGATTGGTCCAAGCCCGCATTGTTTCGCGGAGATGCGTTCAGGTTCATGGCCGCTCCTCTAGCCATGATTTGTACCGCGACAACAGTCCGGAAGTCAAGAACAACTGCTGTACTCAGCGAAGAAGATGACGAGGCGTCAATTGACGGGGCTGGGTACCTAATTGCCCTCGCAGAGAGTTTCTTCATCCAGGATGGCTGCAGTCCGATCTTGGCGAAAATGTTGATGTTCGGATCAGGTGGAAAAGCTCAAAAAGCAGCAGACGGAACGCTGTCGACCAGTCTCAGAAGACAGAACGCAAAAGCTCCCCGGAGCGAGTCAGAGGCCACTGGGCGGCGGGGAGGTAGCCCGAGACCTACGAAGAGGCCTTTCTCCAACAGATGTCACGAGGACGGAGCATTTTTGTTGTATTTTCTTCTGGAAGACTGGACCAGCGCTTGCTACGCATAGATAGGGAGCACTAGATGGTTCGGCGGTAAAAAAGACGTGCCAAGAACTCCCTTTTCAAGCTGAGCCCGCGCCGAGACGGCCTTGTTTTGTGATGCCATATTTCTTCTTTTCTTCTTCACGTATGACATTGTATGTATTGGTTTCATTCGTGTTTCTTGAAATGTTGACTCGCTACGTGCGGCGTCATTCCCTTTCGTTTTCCTACTTTCTCAGACCGATTCGGCTTGTTTGGTTGCTGGCTGGGTCAGTGTCCGAGAAGCCGTTCATCAATCGCCGGTAGACTGCTTTGAACTACCCTCGTGACCGAGATGAGGCCTTCGAGGTGGCTGCGGGGGAGGCTGTGCAGAGGGAACAAACCCTGTTGTTTTATCTCTGTCCGGCCTCTCCCCACAACACAAGAGCGGTGGTGAATATCTTACGGGCAGGTCAGGTTTTCTTAGGTGCAAACCTTCTCCAGGCACGTGGCCGACAAGTGCTGCGAAACGGGTCATTCTTTTTGCGCATGCACTTGAGTCTCGCGAGAGCTGGCAAGATGGGCTAACGTTGCAGTTTGCTGTGTCTGACACGAGCCTGCGAGCGTTTACCCACGACACGCATTACGTGCGGGTCAAGACTTCACTGAATTATAAGTTGTGGCGTCTCCCCAGTTGCCGGTCAGATTAGTAGTTAAAGTACGAGTTTGAACTTGATATGCAGCAACAATCTGTGGCGACAGACTGCACAAGTTGCTACCGACCACCTTGTTAAGAGTACGGTGGAAGGCTTTGTCCGTCCCGCTGAGCAAGTTTACCAGTCAGTTGGGCACGGCTTCGTAGGAGGATCCCGACCCGGTCTGGGATGGACAAAAGAAAAGACTTGCAAAGAGGTTGGGTACGTTTTGGTCGCAATCAGAGAGAGAGCCGATTAAGGCCGTAGAGGCGTGGGGGGGTAGGCGGGAGGGGGAGGGGCCGCTGTGGAGGGGTGCAGTACATTCTCTTTCACCCCCTCTCCCCGCCCTATCTCTGAGAGTAATCCTTTCGGCGAAGCTCTGGTTCGCGAACTGACAACGACTGTCAAGGCACGGGGGGGAAATCGTAGTTTAATGTTTAGACAGTACTGTCCGACTTTCAGACGGTGTGCTCCAGCACCGAGTGGGGGGTTAAACTGTGCATGCGGTAGACCAGCCTCAAAAGCGGGTGTGCTTTTACACGCGTGTTTGTGGCACCCGCTTTTTGCGTTTCATCGAAGGAATACCACTTGGCATAACGAACACCTGCCAGGATTTCTCTCGTTGGCTCGGCGATGAAAGTCTCATTCCGTCTCGGACACGCTCCTTAACTCCAGCTTCTCTGAGGCTGGACGCTGAAGGGAGGGCTCTGAAAGAATCGGCCCATTTTGACAGTTTTTGACTCTCCCTAAGGCAGTGATGCACGCACGGCTGACCAGTTGGAAGGCTCGCAGTGCCAAAAAGAGCAGCATCACGGGTGTACTCCCGCAATTAGTTGTAGTTCTAGGTGGCAGTTCAGTCCTTTAAGCCACGGACACCAAGTATGCATGTAAGTAATGTTCCCCCGATTGCGGGTCTTAACCAGCCGGTAGAAAGCCAAAACCCCGTAGTATGTCAAAGCGTTGATGTCGAGAACGCCTATCTTTAGTCTCAAGGCTGGATTAGGGGAACTACTTGCAGTAGGTACCATGAGGCTCGATCAGGTATGCGGTCATGGAGGGATCAACAAAAATAGTCACAATGAAGTTTCTTCTCGTCTCAATGGATTGCATTCTTCGCAAATGGTGTTGTTTGTAAACTACTTTATTTTAGAGTTAAAGTTCGCTTGAAATACCGGGGTTTTAGGGTCTCCGTGTGACCGTTCATGAATGGGTTCTCTTAGAGCAAGAAAGGGCTTTATGGTTATTTTGCGTTGTAAAAGGTCTTCCCCCTCTCCCTGAGCGACTTTTTTAAAATCGGCAACTGCCGCAGGTTAATAGCTTCATTTTGCCTCAGTTTTCCAAATTTCGTCTCAGTGGCCAATTAGTCCGCCCGGCAAACGGTACGGTCTATTCAGGTAGAGAAAGAGTTTGCACTTCTCAATCCGTTTGTCGCGTTAAACAGTAACCAGTAAACTACTGGTGGCCCAACTGTGTGACCCTCGCCCCGCTCCTTCAGAAGCACATTCCTGCAGGCAACAATTCATTCCCAATTCACACCACTCAGATACTGTGTGCTGGTAAATCATTCGTACGAGTAGGATGCAGACACTCAGAAAGAATCTGGGCTGCTTCTGAGTCTCGACTCTGTCACTCGGCTCAGCCCCCGCGACAGCCCCAAACTTCTGCCAACCAGCCACCATGCCCGGCGATGCCCAGCCCCTGACCGCCAGACCGCTGTGCCAGCTTCCTGGCACAGCGGCCTAACCCACGCCTCCACCGGACCCCCACGACTTTTTTAGCGTTTATTGTGGTTTAGAGGTTCGGTGTTTTAGGGTCTCCGGTTGACCATTTTTTCATCGAAGGTCGTTTTTTGCACTTTTGTATTGTGCGGTCGACGATATACGTCGTTCTGATGTCTGGCTGTTATTTTATTTTTGGGTGATCTTCCTTAGAGGTACCAAACAATTCGTTTATTTCCTTAGACACGGATTGGAAACGATCGTTTACGAGAATTCGTGATTTTGGCCTAAAAAAAAACGAACGTGAAAAAAAAAAAACGATCGTTTTTTTTCCATAGGGGTTTGCTTCGGTGTGTCGAGTGACGAGTAGTTCGAGTAAGGTTTTGTGTATCACATTATTGCCACGACAGCGCTATGGCACTGGAACGAGCAGACAGTCGAGGGTAGGCATCAGATTCGTCTTTGAAGGAGCCCCGTTCATCGGAGTTCGCCGGAGTCGAAGCATTGCCTTAGGTGAAGGAGTCAAAACTCAAGTTACTGGGGGGGGGGTTGAATACAGGAGGTACCTTGAATAGAAGAGGCATTTTGGAAATCTGGAAAAAGGTTGGATTTTTCCTTGGTCCGCATAACGGACCTTTTCGACGATTTTCTGATCCCGATGCAGAGAACCGTGAAAAATAGACCCGGGGACCAAAAAACATGTGCGTGGTTCGTGGGTCTTTGCCAGATGCGGGGCACCGGGCGTGGAACCCACAGATTTTCAATGGAAAGGACGGGAATAGACCCACTGGTTGGTGACATTTCTTTGCTGGCCCATGTAGCAGACCTTTTTCGGCGAATGTGCTCGCGTTCAGCTCCGATGAAGAGAACCGTGCCAAATAGACGGGACCACAAATTACGTGCGTCTCTTCCAAGAAGAAGGGAGTTCCCGCGGGTTCCGGGTTTGCGGTGCTGTTTTCTATTTCTTTTTTCGGGAAAATTGCAGGATCAGCACGCCGAATACAAGAGGTACCTCTTGTATTCGACCCCCCCCCCCAGGAATCATGAAGAAGTACATCAAAACGGACGAGCTGGACAAGAAGCTGGAAATAGCAGAAACTTGTTGGCTTGGTCAAGAGTTGCCACAAGCCGCCACAGCACAGGAGCGCGGCCGAGGGCATCCGGCGGGAGAAGCCACAGCTGGGAAGCGCAATTGCAGCTAGTGTTCGAGGATGAGTCCACAAATAAGTAGAAAAAGCACTTCGATGAGCAGCAAACCTTCAGTCTACGCCGCCAGCCTCAGAGTTGAGTTGGAAAGGATACATGTCGATAATCCTTGAGTGGGCTAGAAAGCGCACGATCGCGGAAAAGGACGAGAAAAAGAGCATGTTGGCTACCCTTTCCTACATGAAAAGCCATGAAACAGCTGAATCTGGCCACCAACGTCAATTTTGCACAAGAAATAGACGCGCCAAAGATTGGTTGGTTCATAATTACAACAGGAAAATTTGAGAAGCAAAAAACGATCGTTTTTTGAAAACGATAAATAACGATGATATTTCACTTTCGAAAATGATCGTTTTATATAACTATCGTTTCCAATCCGTGCTTAGAGGTACCAAAAAATGCCCTTAGAGGTACCAAACCTAACAAATTTGTTTTTTGCCCTGAAAATGTACTTAGCAACTTTTTAGCAAAATTTTCAAAATTTCAATTTTTCCAGTTTTTGACCATTTTGGGCCGTTTTTGCCGACTTTTCCAGATTCTTGCCATCTTTGCCGATTCTTCCAGTTTTTGGCCATTTTGGGCCGTTTTTGCCAATTTTCCAGATTTTAGCCATTTTGGGCCAAAATCGGCAAAAATCGGCCCAAAATGGCCAAAATCTGGAAAAATCGGCAAAAATGGCCAAAATCTGGAAAATGTGAAATTTGACCCAAAAAAAAACACGTAGTGCATTTCCAGCCAAAAAGTCTGGTAACAATTTCAAGCCAATTTTTGGTACCTCTAAGGAAATTTCCAAAATTGTTATTAGGCCAAATTGGCTGAGAAATGTACTTTTTTTTTGAGCCGCCCGGATTTCCAAAGTCTGTCAGCTGACGGAATTTGGAATGGGAAGATAATGCCCTGAACTGTCGTGTCTTTTATCGTCTTTTGGAAGACCCAAAACCGGAAAAAAGACAACAAAAGACAAAAAAAGACATCACCCCAGGAAAATCGTGACCTCATCAAGGAAAGGAGAGCCGACATGCCGCCCGAATGAAGCACCCAACACTTCACGACCATGTCGACAAACAGGCCAATGAAAAGGTGGCGTGTATGGGCTGCGACGCCTCGCGGGAGCCAGGCGCAGGGCACAAAGGAGCACCTTGCCCATTGTGACGGGTGGCAGCTGTGAAGGACCAAGAACCCAGAACCAAGGGAGCTTGCAGTGTTGAAAAAGGCAGAGACAGCGGATCAGGCACTTTGCTTGTTAATGGGGCTCTGTCTTCACTACCTTCTCAGTGTGAGCATGATGACCCCCGAGCCCACTCTCCTGTCAAGCAGAACACTTGTCGTGCGTTCTTAACGCGCCGAGTACAAGGACTTAAAGGCCTCCAAGACTTGGAGCTGTTCTTGATAACTCAATAATGGAGGTCGTACAGTTTGGGCTTACCAGACGAAGTCCCCGAGGTGTGGCGGATGGGCTACCCAGGCTACTAAAGTTCGCTTGAAAAGGCGGGGGTTTAGGGTCTCCGTGTGACCGTTCACGAATGGGTTCTCTTAGAGCAAGAAAGGGCTATGCGGTTACGGGTTGTATATTTAGTGCACGCTTTCGTTATGGGTTATGGTTAGTCATGTCCGGGACAGTTTTGTCGTTAAACCCCGCACCTGAGTGGGTCGGAGAAAGCACAAAGTTTTGACTCTGTATGGTACTGAAGGCGAGTGAAGGGCGAGTGACAGGGCGAGTGAAGACGAGTCTGGGGCGAGTCGCCCGCCACCTATGCCTAGGGGGTGAACCCACGCCCACCGACCCAAAAAGAGTACATTGCTGCAGTGCTAAACGCTGAGAAAGAGGTACACAACGGCCTACTGCTCGTGCATACCCTCGCATACCCAGAAGAAAAGGAAGCATCTGAACGCCGCGTCGCAATATACCGTAAACGGAAATAAGTTGGACCGGACGAAATGGTCCAACAACTCACCTATTCTGAGCTCTGGCAGTCCAACTTTTTTGTCCAGTCCAACTTTTTTCGAGGGGTCCTGTGTACTTAGTGAAATTTCGCGGCTGGCCACTGAACAGCGTCCACCGTCTGTCCCATTGCTTTGGTAGAGTATAAACGCAAAAATGCAGAGTGCAAACGAGGTGGATCAAGGTTGGCTGACAGTGAAGGAAAACGTATGAGCCGCCAATAGTGGCGATCTCGGGACGCTAAATAAGAAACCCAACGTATCTCGCGCCTGACTACCCATTTGTCACGGGACATTTTTTACCTCATGCCCATCGGGCCAACCTAAGTGAATACGTGCCTGGGCGGAAATATGTTGGACCGGACAAAATGGTCCAACTGTTTTGGTCGTCGCGCGGTCCAACTTTTGTCCGGTCCAACATATCTCCGGTCCAACTTTTTTCTGCTTACGTCCACCAGGCGGGGCCCGTCGTCGCAGTGTGGCAGCAGTAGTGGCAACCAGTGAAGTGGGTGGAACCTACCACGAACAGGCTCACTGTCGCCGAAGTAACGTCTCACAAACCTCTCTTGCAGTGTCATAATGGATATCTGCAAAACATCTCACTTCAAATTGTTTAACGTGGGTGGAAGTGTAGTGGGCCTATTCGTTCGACTGGCACTAAGCTAGACGCTCATCTGTCGTCTGAGACAGCAGGACTCTGCAGGCGCGGGGTGTAGGGTGCCAGCCATTTCACGCCTAATACAATCATCACTCGTACATCCGATCTTCTTGAACTACTGTGTTCGTCGGTGTTGGTATTATCGTCCGCCGGCTTAGAGGATAGGGCTTGTTTTTTCCCTCGTTTTATTTTCCCGGGTGAGTGGGTGGTTCCTGTTTACTTTACGCCAACCAAGAGCCAACTTTCGGAAGAGGAATCAGAGATCCTGATTCAGGATGAAAAAGAAACACAAAGCACTTAAGAAAGTTAAATGCGACTCGGAAGAATGGATTTGGTAAAATGTTTAATGTCGACGTCTGAGAGGTTGGTAAGTCGGAAGTAAGGGTGGAGAAGAGGGAAAGGCATACTGGTAAGACACGTGCTACGAAGAAAACAAACAGGGCTTCCCACTGTCAAAATAATCATGGATTTTGGTCAAAAGAAGTCCAAAAGTGTGGCGTGTCAAAAAAATTAGTATGGCGCTTTCTTTTGTTTGTGCGCACTGGCGGAACTCACCTGCTTTGGTAAGTTTCATGTAGTACGCTGCCAACTACTAATTTTGTACCAACAATCAGGGGACTTTAGAAACCCGGTTTCCCGGTTTTCGAAACCGGGTTTTTCCGGTTTCGGTTTTTGCAAAGGATGCACAACACTTCGTATCATCGAAAGCTCCTCACTCGGCAAAGTGTTGAGGATTGCTGATGCAGAGCATGCAAAACATGAAAGGGAACTAAAGGAACCGATGTAACCTAACAACTGACAAACTTGCGAACGGGATAGATGGAATATGGTTTGGGCGTATCAACGCCTACCATGACGATCACCGGGGCAAGGGAGGGCGGGAAAACTTTTTCTTTGGAACTAGCTGCAACCTACCTGTCTATTTCGGGTTGAGTCCGAATAGGAATCAAGCTAACTGGACAATGGCCTAAACCTGGAAAAATGGCAAAAACGACCCAAAAACTGGAAAAATCGGCAAAAACGGCCCAAAATGGCCGAGAACTGGAAAGTTTGGCAAAAACGGCCCAAAATGGAAAATCGGCAAAAATGGCCCAAAATGGCCAAAATCTGGATAAATCGGCAAAAATGGCCCAAAATGGCCAAGAACTGGAAAAATCGGCAAAAACGGCCAAAATCTGGAAAAATCGGCAAAAATGGCCCAAATGGCCCTGCTCATCCTCATAGGCTGTCAGCTGAGGCCACTGCCCTTTGCTTCATTGAAGGCGTCCGCGGCCAGGCATATTAGTATCCTCACAGGTTGACCGGCTAAGCCAAAAGACACATCCCAGGAGAAAAGAATCGGGGCAGGTTGACATTTACCTAAGCCCTGCTCGCAGTCCATGATCGCAAGCTGGGACCGGTACCAGAGGAACAAACGTATGTTGGTTTGGCGGACACAGTTCGTGGTCTGCAAGGCGAAATGAGAGCAAGATTTCGTATAAGAACCTCAAGAACGTCCACTGTTGCTTTGTGTGTGTTCCTTTTGCCTTAGCAAATGGTCCACGCAATCAGTCGATGGATTGTTGCCCGACTCGGATGCAGGACAGACCCACCCTTCGGATATCCCGTCCAAGGTCAGAGACGGGTGTTTCCTGCCCCCCCCCCCCGTGTATAAGATCGGTTTTTTGGGGGGGCGATCTTAAACACGGGGGGAAAACTTAGGTTAATGTTCAGGCAAAACACTGTCTCGCATGCATGTTTGATACTAGCATCAAGTCTTCGTCGAAGAAAGTGTAGGCGTACATGTATGGTTAACACAAAAAAAACGCGCTTGGCAGGATTTGCCAGTTTTTTTTTTTTTTTGAACACTGCCCCCACTGGCTCAGTGATGCGCGCGCACGACATGCCGTGTGCGTGCGCACGCCATGTGACCTAGTGGATGCTTTTCCGGCGACTGGGGTTGTCCTTTTGCCTACGTCTCGGGTACTGTTCTTTCGACTTTGTGGGCCATCCAAATCACCACTTATAACTTCACAAATCTGGTCACATCATGTTGGCAACACTGATAAGACTGCCGCTTCACTCTTTGCCACTCGGCAAGTCGAGCGGACCGACCCCCGAGCGACGCAAAGCCAGGAAGAGGCCTTCCTCTCCCGCCCGAGATGGCTGACAACGGCAACCGGGCGGGCCCAGCAACCGGCGCAGGAAGAGGACTCTCGGCACCCCGAAGAGAACCCCGCTCACCTGCCGCGCGGAAGAACGACGAAGGCGACGACGCTCGATACTAGGAAGCATCGATGAAAAAAGAAGAGATATGCCCCTCTTTTCGGTACAAGTAAGAAGATACTGTGGTTCTGGGCCATTTCTTGAGTACCGCTGGTGTAAAAGGGTCGCCTATTCGACACGCAAACACAGGAACACGCACCCGAAGGAAGGGCTGACGGATGACTGACATCACGTCAAAAAGTCTCTGGAACTCTCTAAGACACTTCCGGAAATCTGAAAGGTAACGGCATAGGCCAAGGCAGACACGACAACACTGTTTTCGAAAACGCATAAGGAGGAACTGTGGGTGTCTATCCTCGATCCGTTGTATGGTCGAGGTTATCACCGTTTAGTGAAGTGTTTGAAACTTTTCGAGAGCCAGCGGAAGCGGGTGGGGGAGCACGTCGAACCCCGCAAGGGGAGCACCCGTTGCACGTTCAGGCCAATTAAGGGAACGCGCGTCTCGTGCGGCGTGAAAAGACAAAGCGCCTTTTCCTTCCCTCTTGGCCGTGAGTCGGCAGCCGGGTGA
This sequence comes from Diplonema papillatum, assembly GCA_030068145.1. Taxonomy (NCBI): domain Eukaryota; phylum Euglenozoa; class Diplonemea; order Diplonemida; family Diplonemidae; genus Diplonema; species Diplonema papillatum. Next base: position 56,418 of record JAPJBO010000909.1, read on the forward strand.
GGGCGCGCACGAGGGGCCGTAACACAGATGCACTAAGGCGTCGTTAAGCTTTGCTCAGCCTTCCATTCCTTCGTTCTCGAGCACGGTGCTGCGGCATGTATACGACAGAGAGTCTTCTCCATCGACGGCTGCGCTTTGGAGCAGTGCGAGTCCTCTGTGGGTACGGTTTCGTGTGCTCGAGACCTGCTTTGACGCAATGGATACACGTGCTCATTCGAGTTGGTGCGACTACCGGGAATGCCGGCGCCCAACACCTTTGTGGGTGCGACGCTCAATCAGGACGGCTTCTTGTTACTGCCTGTGTGGCGCGCAGAAGGGAAGGTAGCGAGAATCCACCTGCGGTCCATCGGTGTACAGTACTGGCGACTGTCTCTCTGGCGTGAAGGTTTTTTGACCAAAAGGGAAAAAAACATACCCTGCATCCTTGGTTACGTCGATCACGGAATCGCGGAGCAGGCCCAAGGCCGCGTCGAGTTCAGTGATAGCGGGGATGCGGAACTGGTCGCGCAGCGAATGTGCCGACTGACGGCGGATGATGAATTGCGTGGCTGCCTTTTCGACCTCCTGCGACATCGTGGTTTTTATGTTTTGTGTTTCCGGCGTATAGAGTGTCGCTCAATATTTTAGGTTGCATAAAGTTGCTCTTGATCTGCTGCGTAGCTCTGCAAATGCTGCGGGGCGCTGATGGGGCTGAAGGGCGGGGTGATGCGGAGTTGATGTGGAGTTCGAGTGGAGGATGAAGGGGGTTTGCCTTGTCGGCAGCTTCCTCAGCCGCCGCCCAGTCAGGATCCATCTTGTCGGCAGCTGATCCGTGCAGCCCCGCAGCGCGTGCTGCTACCCGTGTATACCGGCATTTTCCCCAGGAGGGTAGGATATGATTAGGAGGAGATTGGAAATCAAATGAAAGCAAGAATTCGGTACAGAAACTGTGGCTTTGAAACCGTCGCATTATCACCTCCGATACCCACTCCCTCCATCAAATCCTCACCAAAGTGGCGGGTATGGAACCCTTGCGAGCCCGGGGAGTCGGTGGCGCACGCGCTCGCCCGTTGGCCGACAGGTCCCCGCTTCACCGCTGGCCGTGTCCCGTGGTGCCCTCGCTTGCAGCACTGCCTAGGCCTGCGGCACCGCACGTCCTCGTACCGCATGCACGTATCGCACGTCGGCATTGCGCCGGCGATAACCCCCGCGACGTCCCTCGCAATGTCAGGTGCCGTCGCGGACGCCGTTCAGAGCCCGTTGGTCCTCCGATGACCCACTCCTGCTGGCATGCCGCCGAAATCCGGATGTCGCTTTTCCAACTCCTTCCCCCGCCACGTGCGCGCCAGGTCCGTCTCACCACCGGTGCTTGAGCGCGCCGTTCTCAAGCCCCAGAAGCCCAAGTGCCGTCCCATTCTCGGCTCTGACATCCGATACATCGCTATCCCACCGTAACCCAACTCTCCGCACGTATTCGGCGGCAATCTCCACGGGGCCGTAGAGGCGCACCTCACCTCCGTACCCTTCCCTAATCCGGGCAACACGCACCCATAGGCGTACACTCTTCCGACACATTTTCACGAGCAGCACTATGGAAATGCATGCCAGGACTACGGGGGTCCAGCAGATGCGCTTTGTGGAACACTCCGAGCACCACCTCTTGCGACCTCCTGAGCCGCGCAGTACCCCACAGCCCCCGCGGCGAAACGTTTCTCATCCCTCTCTCTCACCGTCGGTACCGCGAACGGCGTACCGTAAACAGCCGCTGGCACCATGGACATCGACGCCAGCTCTGACTTCTGCCGGAAGGACGGCCAGGCCTCCACCTCCTCAAGCCGTTCGTCGAACCACGATCACGAGCTCGCTCACTGTCCCGAGGATCTCGTCGCCAACTTTCAGAGTGGCCTTGTACTTCGGCTGCGTGCTGAAGGCGTGCGTCTTTTGCACATTGAGCTTCATCCCGGTCCACACTCTTCCCGTAGGTTCGAGAGCAGGGTCATGTCGTCTGCGTAGGACTAACTTTCTACTCCCGTGGTCTCCGCTTCTATGGCCTTGTCAACACGGAGAGCAGCGCGTTGATTATGACACTCAGTGGGCACCCCTGCAGGACCGTTCGTGACTCGAAGGTCTGTCCCACGCCCATAGGCAGTAGTAGTAGTGTGTGTCGTCTGCCGAAGCCGGAGACAACAGGCGCAGGGGGCAGGTCTTGCTTTACTTTTCTCTTCTTCATGGAGACCCGCCCCCAGCAATCCCGACTGTCCAATCACGGTCGCGAAAGGTTTGTGCCATGTAGTGATGAGGTGGTTGGCCAGGCCTCCACGAAGCCTTATACACAACACGGCTACAACACGAGGATGCTGAGCTCCAGTGCTCGGAGTACTTTGCCGCTCTCCAGAGCCAGAAGAAGCGTCTGAACACTGGAGACTGGTTTTCTGTTGACAGTTGAGTGACCCACTGGCTAAGAGAGGCCCACGTGACATGATGAGACTGTTTGTGAAGCTTTTGACTGTTTTTGGAGCGCGTCCCCATGCACCAGTTCTTCGGACAATGTTGCGGAAGCGTGTCAGCTCCGCCGCGAAAACCGGCAAAAACGACACGAAACGACCAGTAAACGACCAAAACACACCCCCAAAACCACCCCCTATAACCGGCCAGGTGCTGCAAACCCCAGGGATCTCTCAACTAATACCCTGAAGAGCAGACGATGCGATGTAATTTGTATGTACCGTCTTCGGAAAAATATTAGATAGGAAAATATTTGGATAGGAAAAATATTTGGATAGGAAATATTTTGGATAAAACGGCCTTCCGCGGAACATTTGGATATTTTTCCGGAAATTTTGTTTTGAATTTATGTCTCCTCTGAGTGCCCGCACAGCAGTAGCTGCTTTACCCGGACGGGATTTTCTGTTCGGCTCTCTTGATGTACACCCCGGACTCCCACTCCGGATTGCGGGGTAGTAGTTTTGCGGTCATTTGTGCGGTCGGCCTCACTCCTCGATGCGGGAGTGGGACCTCCTCAATGCGGGAGTGGCCACTCCCGCACTTTTTCACTCCCGCATTGACTTAGTATATGGCTGCTGAAGTCCGGGGTGTAAGAAATGGTCAAATAAGAAGGCTACGCATCAGTGCCATGCAGCACAAAACGAACCAGGGATATCAATCAGATATACCGCACGAGCAACACCGCAGAACGCACCGCAGAAAAGCGCGGGAGTACAGCTCGTGGGAGGAAAGAGACCTTGAAATAGGTGAGCTTGTTGCCGTCTAGGACTCACGGGAGAGATGCAGAAGTGGAACAGCATGCCAGGCAAAAAGAAGGTTTCGCGTGCAACGACCACTCGCGCTCGTACGCTGTACGGGAAAAACTATCTCCATTGCGCACGCTCTAGGCGGAAGTCGGAGTGAACCGATCGACGTTGACGAACAAAAGGCCAAGAGAGGCCGTCTATTGTCATTAAGAAAAAAGGATACCGTGATCCTTTTAGAACTGATCGAGCGAAAAATGAACGAACGGGGCCGCTGTCACTTACTCGCTCGTGAGCGTGCTTGCGCGCCCGAACTACTGGGTTGCCAGTCATGTAATCTCAGAACTTAGCACAGAATGGGCTCGGAAGTGGTGTCGGAAGCACAACTACGTACAGACGACGAAGACAAGCAGAGTACTGGATGAAACCCAGACGGAACAAAAGAAAGAAGAGATGCGGCCAGCTGTTCATCCTGCTTTAATGGAGCGGCGCATTTCATGCCATGCGACACTCGCCCCGAAAGGTACTCGTGATGTGCACATTGACTGTGGGCGACAAGCAAAGCGTTGCTGTTGTGACTGGTGGGGCTGCGGACGGGACACCCATCCCCGTAGTACCAAGTGATCTTTGCGGGGAAAACGAGCCGGATCATTCCCCAGGTCGCAGACACGAAGGGGTTCCACTTGACCTCGACCCCGAATAAATGGGCCAACACCGCGACAACAAAGCAGTACATCGAATGGTGAGGGCGCAAGAAACGGTTCCATCAGCAAGCGCTTTTCCTTCTGCGAATCGAACCATCAGCGTCCCCGTTGCTTCCTAGTACCGGCCGCGAACCGAGACCCAGACCCGCTGTGTCGGAGCGTCCAAAGCGCTCTCAGCCTAGGATTCCGTGGCTCATGAGGCGCGGGGAGAAACCAGAATTAGGGGGCGGGGGAATACGTTCTGGACTTAACAACCGGAAAATCGCCTTGAACTTTGATCGGACCGGAAAAATATTTGGATAGGAAAAATGTTTGGATAGGAAATATTTTGGATAAAATGGCCGTCCCAGAAAATTTTGAATATTTTTCCTATCCAATATTTTTCCGAAGACGGTATACAACACTTTCAAGATTTTGGATACTTTCGAAGAGAAGGATAATCCCTGCAAGTAGACTGTAAAACAGTACCTCTCTCCGAACGACTGAGAATGAAGAGCGTGCGGCATCAGCAAGGGCGGCGCGTTGCTCGAGGTTGTCGTTCATGTCGCGCGTGTCGTCCAGCTCGGCCAGCAGCTTGTGGATGTGGTCCGCATACACACACTTCGGCGGCAGCTTTTCGACACCGCGTGTGGCCAAGAGCGAGAGAGACGGGTACAGGAGTTCACTGGGTGGCTCGTTTTCGGCGAGCATCGCAGAGAGCCATGGCATGCGTGGGAGCTCTTTGTCGACCAGCGCCTTCAATTTGCGTGACGTTTGCTCAGAGACCCACTGCAGCAACACATGGCCGGACGGGTCGGTCTTAGCATAGCGCTCGACATTGGCAAGTAGAATGGGCTGCTCTTTATCAGCATTGGGGTTTAATATGAACTCGGGGACGAAGTGGTTGGCTGACGTCGGGCGGAAGAGTACGCCGGCGTCGGTGTCAACGACGTGTTCAAGGGTCGAGAGAGGGATGGTGCTGCCGGGAGGTTTACCGGAGAGCTTTTGGTGGATCGAGCATATGTTGGTCAATACTGTGTTCCACAGACCTTCGCAGTCAGCAGACGATGTGTTTGAAACAAATGACGAGGGCGGTTGGTCGGGCGCCTCTTCGAACCCGGATTCCGGGCTTTTGAACATCACGTGTCGGTCGAGGTCGTCGTCTTCCTTACCGGTTCCCGAATTCGGGACGTTTGTCATGGAGACTTTCAGGTTTTCGACCTCATCGCTCAGCTCGACGTACTTGCACTGCAAGGTTGCGGGGTCGGTGTGCTTCTTTAGTTCGTCGAACTTCCTCCGGATTTCGTCGCTCTGCCGGCGCTCCTCTTCTGCGGCTTGGGTGAGTTTGTTGATTTCTGACGTGAGTTCGTTCCTCTCCTTGTCCCATGCGGCGTTTTTTACGTCGAGTTCAAGGGTCAGGTCCGCGAGTCGCTGGCGGACGGCGTGCGTGTCCCTGTCGACTTGGTGGATGTTTGACTGCTGAAGATCGAATGGGTTGGCGGGCAATTCCATCGCCTGCGTCAGGGGAGTGCACAGCGGCGTAGCGGGAAACGAGGGCGACCCCAACGCGTGCTGTTGCAACTTTGCGACGAGGTCCGACTTTTCGGCTTCCCACGTTAGCCGCTCGTTTCGGTGGCATGCGACCAGCTTCGCCAGCTCGCCTGAGGCGACGGCGTCAAGTTCGGTTTGCAGGAACTCACGCGCGGACTGCAGGTCACGTTCCCTTCGTTGGGCAGCTTTCAGGTCGCTTTGGCAAGCTCTGAGGTCGCGGGTGGCAGTGGTCAAATAAGCGACCGCCTCGCCTTTGGTCCGGTCTTTGTGCAGGGAGGCTGCTTTTCGGAGAGTTTCCCGCGCGCCGACGGATGAGCGGAGGGCGTTCGTTGCGTCGGCTAAGTTGGCTGCAAGCTTCCGATTGCGCTGTTGAAGGCCTCCGATGAATGATCGGAGTCCAGTTGCGGAGGTGTCGTCACTTGGGTCATGTGCGTGCGACCGACTACTGGCAAATGAAGCGCCTGAGGCGGGAGGCATATTGGCTGCAACTGTGTTGGACGATAATGCAGCTGCGGGGAGTGCCTCAGGTGATACCGAAGGCGAGGTGATGCCGCCTGCTGGGCCTGCGTCCGTCACAAACGAGATCGTCCCGTTGCTACTGCTGTCGTTGCTGTTCCGGTTCCTCACGCGTAGTGGGCTAACTTTCACCCTACCCAGCTCAGTCGCCGGCCTTGTTGCCTCGTCGAACATTTACTTTTATTGTGTGTGTTCTTGTTATCCAGGGCAACCCAAAAAAGAACCAGAGAGAGACGTTGGGTCCTCTCTCTTAATTTTTGCCACTCCTCTCTCTCTCGCCCACACCTCACTCACTTTGCTTTAGTTCGGTGGCGTATTCCTCCCGTGCTTTGTTGGATCCTACTGCCTGGTGCTCTGGTCGTTAGACTGGGGGATTCTCTCGCTCGTCTGTCCGTTCTTCCCTTCGAGCGTTATTTGTGGATTTTCTTCTTCCTTTAGTATTTCCTGTGTGCGTAGGGATAACATAGATGTACACGGTGAAGTCCAGCTTCAGCCTCAAGTCAAAATGCAGACTCAAGAAGGGTGCCCGAGTCACACCCGATGTGCGGTAATGAAGGAATGCCCGAAAAGCGGGTGTAACATCCGCTGCGCGGGCCTGATTCCAGACGCCCGGCACTTCCTCCCGCACATGCCTGGTTCCAGCACATGGCGTTCGGAAACCGACTCGTACCCGAGCGTGCTTCTAGACGCTCGGTACGCCGACGATTTATGACCTCCTTGGAGGCCCACGTCAGATCGCTGTTGAGGGAAAGTCCTAGCTGCTCTAGGCCCGGACAGGCGAAGCCGTCAAAGATTTTGACCGCGCCCCTTCGATATACCATAATATATTAAGGTATATTAATATTATGATATAAGATGCAAACCTCCCTCCCCTCCCCTTTGCACTAATAAAACGTTTTTTGACGTCATCCTATACTGTATCCCGGCCCCGGAACCCTATGGTTCACTGTGGGAATTGGAGCAAAGCGCATGGCAGGATGAGCACCCACCCAAACCAACACCAGAAGAGTTTGGGAGGAGCGGGGTTACAAGTAGACAGTCACAGAGGGCGGAACGGGACGATCCCGTCAAGTGGGCCGAGAGAGCGGCCAGAGGAACCCCAGCCGACACGCCGAACAACGGCTGTAGACCCCGCCTCAAAACGAGTGCGATGATGCCAGAAGAAGCCAGCAACAATTCCTGTCTGTGCGGCCGAAAACGGGCCCTAAACGGTTTTGGCGGGTAAAGTGGAGGTAAAGGGGCCTCAGAAGGCCCACAAGTGGGCCCAGATGGGGTTTCGGGGCCAGTAAGGGGTGACGTCGAAATGACGAATTTTTTTACTGGACAAAATATCCGTCATTTTGTCCCGAGGGCGGAGGGCGGTTTTTGCACGAGGCCACGCCCGAGGGCAGGGCGTGGCCGAGTGCAAAAACAGCCCGAGGGACAAATGGCGGATAATCCGGTAAAACGTAATTTTTTTTACCGGTGAAAGCACTTTTTTGCCCGACTGCGAACGTACTTGTATCAGTGCGAGATGCCGTCCCAGGGCCACCTGGCGACCAACTTCGTTTTTTCCAGCATCAGCTGGAAGAGGCGATGGGTGGGTGTGGGGGGTGTCTATTGATGTTTCCAGCAGGATTTCCAAAGGACCAAGCCAGGCCTTTGTCTTGTTGGTGTATGCCTTCAGTCTTGCTGTGAGCCGCGGGAACTCCGCCTTTATCACCTTTCTGTACTCCTTCGTGTGCATGCAGCCAATCATTGAGTAGAACGCCCAACCAAAGTGTTGAGGCAGAAAGCCCTTCTGCCCGGCAGTGCTTGAAGTATTGTGTCAGGGTGGACCCCTTTCGGGGGACCAGACCGTCCTTCTTGATCCAGGCAATGAACCGCTTCCACACCTGCAGGTAGCGGTCCTTTGACTGAGCAGGAAGTCCTGCTTAGTCTGCGCTGTGAGGACGACGAGGATGCATCATCAGAAGATGATAGTGCTTCAAATGAGGCACGCTTTCTTTTTCCGGGCATTTTTTTTTGGTGATTTGGGTTGTCTGCTATGCTTTTGATGCATAGAGGTGGGACAAAAAAGTACGTTTTGTCCGGGACAAAAAGTACTTTTTTTTACCGGCTGGCTTTTTTTTTCCCTCCGGCCTTCAGAGTTTCCGAGGGGTGCCGGGACAATAAGAAAGCTTTTTTGTCCCGCCGGGACAATAACCGGGAATAGTTGAGTTGCAGCTCTTGACAAAGATAGATGGAAAAAAGAAGGTGTTTGGATTTCTTCGCTTTTTCTCACGAACGGGGGGGTCGGTCCTGCTTTTGGCTTTGTAGGTTCTCCCGACTCCCCAATTCGTGGTCAGCACAAACTCAAGAGGTCTAGCCAACTATTCCCTGCAGTATTGGCATACTTTCAAGAATAGTTGAGTTGCAGCTCTTGACAAAGATAGATGGAAAAAAGAAGGTGTTTTTATTCTTCGCTTTTTCTCACGAACGGGATTAGGGTCCCTAAGGGCCCCCCGCAGATTAGCGAGCTCGTCGATGGTAGACTGCGGGACGACACGGGTACTAGACGGGTGTAAGCCTCGCGTGTATGGGTCCGCCGCCTGCAAATGGGTTGGCACCCATCTGACTCTCAACGTGGCCCCGTGTTCCTCCAGTAATTTAAACAACTTTGAAAGGAGCACGTTTCCCACGAAGAGTCGACAGTGGCCCTTCAGAATCGCCAGGACTACACCCATGTTATCGACCATCATGTCGATTCCGATTCTCGAACCCCTGACCTCGATCGCCAATTCGACGGCCCTGACTACCGCAAGCAGTTCCTTCGAGAAGATACCCTCGAGATGGTGAAAAAATCCTGCCTTCACCACACCAGGTCCCACCTCGAGAGCCACGGCCCACATGTCGTCCGAAGCATCGCTCCAACCCACTATCCACTCGCGGCACGGTCTAACCGGACGAAACCAGTAATTCGCCCGAATCTCCAGAACCTCCCGCTCGAGCTCCCCGATTTCCTTCAGAGACAGCTCCACGCAGTCATCCCAGAGCTCGTACCGAACTCCGAGTCTCCTCTTCATCGCGAAACACCGCCATGCGATCCTTCCGAGCCAACCAAACACGGTGCGCGCTGTTATGCGCGGTCCTCTTTCGAACCACGAAAGGTCAAGCGTCTTCACCCACGCCGGATCCATTCTCACCGAGCCTTCTGTGAGGTCGAACTCCATGCCCAGCGCCTTCAGCCTCTGCGTCGGCACCAGGTCTTCCTTCACCTCCAGCCGAGCGAGACCCAGAGAATGCCTCAACGGAATTACCCGACTGGACCGGAAGTCATCCGCATGTTGAAAGCTGAAATGGACCGTGAACCGCAGGCAGAATCCGTGATGACAGACCTGACGGTAAGCCGGAAAAGGAAGCTGGAGCACCTTTCGACACTGTGTCCGCTTGCAGCACGGTCTAGCGTTGAACGGGCTGCTCAGTCGCTCACGACTTCCTCGGTCGAAGCAGGGACCTGGCAGCAGTACTTCGTTGCTGTACGGTCCTGGACCAACTTTGCGGACGCAATCAACTGTCGCCACTTTCCCATAGGGTCGGAAGAGTTGAGGCTATTCGTGACTACGCATACGAACGCCGGCTCTGCCGAGAGCACGATTTCTGCCTTGGAAAAAGTGCAACGATTCCTCGGAATCAACGAGCCGCTCCGAAACCCCCTCGTGAAGGATGTCCTCCAAGGGGTGAGGAGGAAACAGAAAGGAAAAAGGAAGATGGATGCCATCACGTCGAAGCTTCTCGACAAGATCGTAGACGATACCTCCCCTATCACGGGCCCCAGCAGCTCCCTACGGGAGTTTCGACACCTGGCTGTCTTGTCGTACGTGTTTCTGCTGCGCATGCAAGACGAGGCGATTCCGCTTCGCAGAGGGCTCGAAAGCGACTCACCGGCGAAGGCGCTACAAGACGTCAGGGCTTCGAATCGACACAGCGCAGTCTTCAAATATAAACAAGAATTGCATATCGTGTTTAAAAAGCGAAAGAACATCCGTCAAGGGGAAATGTTGGTACGGGGCTGCATGTGCAGAACTAGAGAAGTTGTCGTTGGATGGCGGGCAATTTGCCCAGTACATCAAATATGGCCGTACATCCGGGACAATGTTGCTCACGGTGCAGCAATATTTGGCATGAAGTACCCCGACATGCTGGAAGCGGTAAAAAGAAAAGCCGCGATATTTCAGCAGCCTGTGATCGGATGGGGAACACACAGTTTCCGCAGGGGTGCTGCTCAGGATGTGAACGAGGATAACCCCGAGTTGGCTGTCCTTCTGAAGGCAGGAAGTTGGAACTCGAAAACCTTCGGGGAGTACCTAGACTGGTGTAAGATCCAGAAAAAAGGCATGGAAATGGTAGCCCAGCGCGATCAAGATACGGAGAGCGAGTGAATCGACTGGGGGTGGAAACATCTCTGTCGAAGACCTAGATTCCTCAGTTTCGGAGCGTACCAGATGCAGATTTTACTCGGAGTGGCTCTGCGTATCGTCCGAACTTACCCATCGCAGACGAGTCGTCCAGGAAGAAAGACTCGCCAAAAGATAGTATGAAGATGTTATGTCTTGTAGCACAGGGAGCTGCGCAGGGCTTGCGCCATCACTGCCGTCTGAGACGAAGAGTTGACCGCGAAAATAAAATACTCTTCCTTGGACACCGCCTCCTGGGATTACACGGTCCCTCAGAATCTGATATCCTGGCTAAGGCAGGGCCTTCTGCAGCCCGTGTTCTCCTCTGAAAGGTCACACCCTTCTTCTGTAGCACAGCCAGAATAGGAGAAATAATTCCCACTACAGGCACCCAAAACCTCTGCCCAACCCAAGATTACAGACAAACTCCTGCCCAACCCAATCCGAGGTAGTGTAAATCAACCCAATCTCCCACCCGATTTTCGTTTTTTTTTTTTTGTTGGGTGAGTTACCTCAGGGGTTTATATAGCTTTTTCTCCTCTGTAGAAAAGTCCTTTTCGTCCTCGGGGTCCTGTGGGGGATCCAAAATTAAATAGAATTGGTAGTCAAGAGGCAAGCACTACCATGCCAGCCCAGCCCAACCCAACCCAACCTCAGTGTTGGTAATAAGAATAAGACAAAATGGTTAGCTGATTTGTAAGAGAGGGGGGTCTGGGGGGGCAGCGCCCCCCAGCGCACGGTACGGTACAGCGAAGAAATCCCGCGCCAGTCAACTTCTATATGGAATCCAAATTTAATTAGAATCGGTAGTCAACGTCTGATGCCAATCCCAAATCTAATTAGAATTTGTAGTCAGCGTCCAATTTCCGATTCCAAATTTAAATAGAATTGGTAGTCAACGTTCTAGTTTGGATCCAAATTTAATTAGGATTGGTAGTCAACGTCTGATGCCAAATCCAAAAGTTAATTAGAATTGATAGGCAACGTCCAGTTTCGGATCCCAAATTTAATTACAATTGGTAGTCAACGTCTGATGCCGAATCCCAAACTTAATTAGAATTGGTAGTCAACGTCCAATTTCGCGTTCCAAATTTAATTAGAATTGGCAGTCAACGTCTGATGTCGTACCCAATTTCAATTAGGCTTGGTAGTCAGTGTCCAATTTCGGGATCCAAATTTAAATAGAATTGGTAGTCAAGGTCCAATTTCGGATCTCAAATTCAATTAGAAGTGGTAGTCAACGTCTATTGTCGGATCCAAATTTAATTAGAATTGGTAGTCAACGTCTAACGTCGGATCCAAATTTAATTAGAATTGGTAGTCAACGTCCAATTTCGGATCTCAAAATTAATTAGACTTGGTAGTCAACGTCTCGCCACCCACCACCCTTTGGCCCTCCCGCCCCTGGCCCTCCTCTTCCCCCGCCTCCTTTTTACTCTTCCTGCCCCCATGGCTTCGCCATCTCCGCCCCTTTATCCCGCCCCTGCCTCGGCTCACCCCTTGTCGCTGATCCCGGTTGGTAGTGACCCGGCCCTACCCCAGCCCCCAGCCAAAATTAATTCATTTTTTTTTTCGCGCTCGGGGTGGGCCAGGGATTTATATAGATTTTCCTCCTACCTACCACCCCCCGTGTTTAAGATCGCGCCCTCCCCCCCGTGTATAAGATCGGGTTTTTTGAGAAATGAGGGCGATCTTATACACGGGGGGGGAGTGGGGTGGGGTCCCGCGCAGCGGGAAAGTTTTTTTTTTGGCGGTTTTACTGTGGGGGGGGTTCAGGGCCCCGCGCAGCGGGGAAAAATTTTTGGGATGTTTTTTGTCCCCCCCCGTGTTTAAGATGGTCCCCCCCCCCCCCAGTGCTGATGCTAAGGCCCCTAAACTCGGCATCGTTGTCAGCCGGACGGCAACGAGGGGTGGGTGGGTACCCCCCCCCCCCTAAACACCCCCCCCCCCTCCCCCCCCTTGCAGGGCCTGTGTGCAGCAGGGTGGTGACCGCTCTAAGGTGGTTTCCTCAGCACCGACCAAGAAAAAAAAAATTTTTTTTTGGCCCAAATCCTCCCAAAAAAGCACTCGAAAAAAAAAAATTTTGACCCACTTTTTCCACCATTTCACCTTAGAGAATTTAGCTAAGGTGGGTCCCACAGTAGGTCCACAGTGGGTTGCACCAGGAGGGGGGGGGGGGGGGAGGGGGGGGGGTAGGGGGGGGGGTACCCACCCCCACCCAGGGTTAGCAACTTCGTTTTGGGTCTCAGGCTTAGTATCAGCACTGCCCCCCCCCGTGTATAAGATCGGTTTTTTTTGGGGGGGGCGATCTTAAACACGGAAAGCCGCGATCTTAAACACGGGGGGGGGGGGGGGGGGGTAGGTATGCAGAAAAGTCCTTTTCGCCCTCGGGGTCCTGTGGTGGATCCAAAATTAATTAGAATTGGTAGTCAAGAGGCAAGCACTACCAGACCAGCCCAGCCCAACCCAGTGTTGGAACAACAACAACAACAACTACAACAAGAATCAGACGAAATGGTTAAGCTAATTTGTAAGAGAGGGGGGTCTGGGGGGCAGCGCCCCCCAGCGCACGCACAGCGAAGAATTTCCGCACCGGTCAACTTCTTGTATTTGAATCCAAATTCAGTTAGAACCGGTAGTCAACGTCTGATGCCGAACCCCAAATCTAATTAGAATCGGTACTCAACGTCCAATTTCCGATCCTGAATTTAATTAGAATTGTTGGTCAACGTCCAATTTCAGATTCTGAATTAATTAGAATTGGTAGTCAACGTTTAATGTCGGATCCAAATTTTAATAGAATCGGTAGTCAACGTCTGATGCCAAATCCCAAATCTAATTAGAATTAGTAGTCAACGTCCAATTTCCGATTCCAAATTTAGATAGAATTGGTAGTCAACGTTCAGGTTTGGCTCCAAATTTAATTAAAATTGGTAGTCAACGTCTAGGTTCGGATCCAAAATCAATTAGACTTCATAGTCAACGTCTGATGCCAAATCCAAAAATTAACTAGAATTGATAGGCAACGCAGGGCTTACGCTCCACGTGTGGAACGTGTGGATTTCCACACGTTAATTCTTTTTGGATTTTGTTCCCCCACGTGTGGATCCACAGGTACCACATGTGGATTTTGATTTATTGGTCCACATGCAGGGGAGTCTAGGCCCACAGGTGTCGGCAAGTCCAGTAGCGACGCTATTTTTTTTGCCGTCGCACATAAGGGGAAAGGTTTTTTTCCCCTCGAACCTTAAGCGCCCACACGTGGACCACACGTATTTTCTCTGAGACCGAAAACGGAGCGTAAGCCCTGAGGCAACGTCCAGTTTCGGATCCCAAATTTAATTACAATTGGTAGTCAACTTCCAATTTCGGATTCCAAATTTAATTACAATCGGTAGTCAACGTCTGATGTCGTCCAAATTTAATTAGAAGTGGTAGCCAACGTCATAAGGGCATTACACCTTAATTTTAGGATTTGGCATCAGACGTTGACTACCAAGCAGGGCTTACGCTCCACGTGTGGAACGTGTGGATTTCCACACGTTAATTCTTTTTGGATTTTGTTCCCCCACGTGTGGATCCACAGGTACCACATGTGGATTTTGATTTATTGGTCCACATGCAGGGGAGTCTAGGCCCACAGGTGTCGGCAAGTCCAGTAGCGACGCTATTTTTTTTGCCGTCGCACATAAGGGGAAAGGTTTTTTTTTTCCCTCGAACCTTAAGCGCCCACACGTGGACCACACGTATTTTCTCTGAGACCGAAAACGGAGCGTAAGCCCTGCGTTCACTACCACTTCTAATTAAATTTGGGATCCGACATTAGACGTTGACTACCAATTCTCAAAACAAATTTGTGCCCTTATATCCCGGTTCGGAAATTTTGGGTCCAAAATTTGGGTCCAGAAATTGGGTCCAAAATTTGGGTCCAAAATTTGGGTCCAGAATTTGGGTCCAGAATTTGGGTCCAAAATTTGGGTCCAAAATTTGGGTCCAGAATTTGGGTCCAAAATTTGGGTTCAAAATTTGGGTCTAAAATTTGGGTCCAGAATTTGGGTCCAAAATTTGGGTCCAGAATTTGGGTCCAAATATTGGGTCCAAATATTGGGTCCAAAAAATATAGGATCCAAATATAGGGTCCAAATATAGGGTCCAAATATTGGGTCCAAATTTTGGACCCAAAAATTGGGTCTAAAATTTGGGTCAAAATGTGGGTCCCAAATTTGGGTCCAGAATTTGGGTCCCAAATTCTGGAAGGGTTCGGTTTTGGGGTCAGTTTTGAAACCGAACCCGAAACCGAACCCAAAACCGAACCTTCCAAACTCGGAACCGAACCCAGGACGGTAGGCTAACAACAAGGTGGCAGCTCTCCTCAGTACATCACGCAAGAATGGCTTATTCCTTCCTGAAGTGTCTTTGAACTGTCTTTGTGCCCACAGGGCACAGAAGGCACGCGGTGGCTATCGGGAAACTGCGTCGCGCACTCAGACAGAATTGACAGCATGTACTTGGAACCCTTTCTCACGGTCAGTAATCTGGACAACCATTACGCTGGACGAATATCAGGAATCGACGAATATCTTCGGGCTGTTTCAAAATTCTTCTCGAAAATACAGGGTCAAAAGGGCCTTCCCCCCCCCAAAAAAAAGACTCCAGATACGCAAACTCTTTCGAACGCTGCACACGGGTATCCTTCAAGTGACCTCTAACTATCTGTTGCATACGCGTATCCGGATCTGAAAGCTGAAGACTTTGTAACACTTTACCGCGACCGAAGTCGCGAACCGGGTTCAGCTTGCACTGCAAAAGCAGCATAATTGTGTCTTGCGCACGAGCGCGGAAATCCGCCACCCACCATTCGGTTAGATATTGCAAGAACACAATTGCGAAGCTTACTACAAACGGATAGTGTTACAAAGGCGAACGAATCATGCGAGAACCTATGGAGGGGCCCCTCGACAGCTTTCAGAACACGGCATAGTAAGTCAAGAGACGGATAAGCGTGCGCACATTCTACTCCCGTTTGATCTGCATTTTCCACGTTTCCCCCTTTCTTTGATCTGCTGGGTGTATTTGCGGGACTACTGCAAACGTATCGAATGAAAGCTAGAAAGTACAAACTAAGACCAGTTCCAGTTTGCTCTGGGGGCAGGTTTGCTGTCACCTGGGGGGTTTTCTAAAGCCAGGTACCCCGGCTTAAGTTCGGCTGCATCAGTGTTGGCTTTCGACATACTTCTGTGTGGGTTCGGTGGACCGCCCAAGACTGTCCAAAAACCCGACCAAATTTTGACCCAATTTTTGAACTGGACCAAAATTCTGACAAAGAATTGACCAAATTCGAACTTTTTTCGAACTTTTTTCGAACTTTTTTCGAACTTTTTTCGAACTTTTTTCGAACTTTTTTCGAACTTTTTTCGAATTTTTTTCGAATTTTTTGGCCCCAGCATCTTGGGTCCAAAACAAATTTGGTGCCCTTATATCCCGGTTCAAAACAAATTTGGTGCCCTTATATCCCGGTTCAAAACAAATATGTGCCCTTATATCCCGAACCGGGATATAAGGGCACCAAATTTGTTTTGAACCGGGATATAAGGGCACCAAATTTGTTTTGGACCCAAGATGCTGGGGCCAAAAAATTCAAAAAAAATTCGAAAAAAGTTCGAAAAAAGTTCGAAAAAAGTTCGAAAAAAGTTCGAAAAAAGTTCGAAAAAAGTTCGAAAAAAGTTCGAATTTGGTCAATTCTTTGTCAGAATTTTGGTCCAGTTCAAAAATTGGGTCAAAATTTGGTCGGGTTTTTGGACAGTCTTGGGCGGTCCACCGAACCCACACAGAAGTATGTCGAAAGCCAACACTGATGCAGCCGAACTTAAGCCGGGGTACCTGGCTTTAGAAAACCCCCCAGGTGACAGCAAACCTGCCCCCAGAGCAAACTGGAACTGGTCTTAGTTTGTACTTTCTAGCTTTCATTCGATACGTTTGCAGTAGTCCCGCAAATACACCCAGCAGATCAAAGAAAGGGGGAAAGGTGGAAAATGCAGATCAAACGGGAGTAGAATGTGCGCACGCTTATCCGTCTCTTGACTTACTATGCCGTGTTCTGAAAGCTGTCGAGGGGCCCCTCCATAGGTTCTCGCATGATTCGTTCGCCTTTGTAACACTATCCGTTTGTAGTAAGCTTCGCAATTGTGTTCTTGCAATATCTAACCGAATGGTGGGTGGCGGATTTCCGCGCTCGTGCGCAAGACACAATTATGCTGCTTTTGCAGTGCAAGCTGAACCCGGTTCGCGACTTCGGTCGCGGTAAAGTGTTACAAAGTCTTCAGCTTTCAGATCCGGATACGCGTATGCAACAGATAGTTAGAGGTCACTTGAAGGATACCCGTGTGCAGCGTTCGAAAGAGTTTGCGTATCTGGAGTCTTTTTTTTGGGGGGGGGGGGGCCCTTTTGACCCTGTATTTTCGAGAAGAATTTTGAAACAGCCCGAAGATATTCGTCGATTCCGAACCGGGATATAAGGGCACCAAATTTGTTTTGAACCGGGATATAAGGGCACATATTTGTTAGGGGCGGGATATAAGGGAAATTTACCTAAAATTAATTAGAATTGATAGGCAACGTCCAGTTTCGGATCCCAAATTTAATTACAATTGGTAGTCAACGTCCAGTTTCGGATTCCAAATTTGATTACAAACGGTAGTCACCGTCTGATGTCGTATCCAAATTTATTTAGACGTGTTAGTCAACGTCCAAATTCGGATCCTAAATTTAATTAGAATTGGTAGTCAACGTCTAATGTCGGATCCCAAATTTAATTTGAAGTGGTAGTCAACATCATGGCTTCCGATGCTTTTGGGCTCAAATTTAATTCACATGCGGAACGTGCGGAAAAAGGTGAAAAAAAAAACTTTCCCGAGTTTCATGCAGGAGGGGTACAAGCTCCAGAAAAGGGTGCAGGGTGTAGTCTGGTAGGGAGGCTGCCCCCAACTTGCCATATTTGGGTCGCCAAGTCCACATCAGCATCACTTTGCGGGCTTCGTGGTTTTGTGTAGTTGGCTTGGTGCCACGGGATCTATCCGCTTGTTGCGGACCTCCTGCAAGAACACGAAGGAAAAAGTGCGTAGTTGTTTGCAATGCATACTTGTTTTCCGGTAAGGAGTGGGCAGGACGTTCAAAGGGGGAAAAGAGGAACAAAGCACATGATTGCTTCTTAGAAAATAGTAGGTGGGACGATCTTGATTAGAGTGAAAGTTCGTAAGAAAGTTAATATCACACTGCTCGATGGTCGCTTCACACTGCCGCACATCAACCTGCTCATCCTCCTTGGCTGTCAGCTTATTGAAGGCGTCCGCGGCCAGGCATATTTGTATTGCCTCACAGGTTGATTAGCCAAGCCAAAAGACACATCTCAGGAGAAAAGAATCGGGGCAGGTTGACATTTACATAAGCCCTGCTCACAGTCCATGATCGCAAGCTGGGACCGGTGCCAGAGGAACAAACATATGTGTTGGTTTGGCGGGACACAGTGGTCTACAAGGCGAAATGAGAGCAAGATTTCGTACAAGAACCTCAAGAACGTCCACTTTTGCTTTTGTGTGTGCTAATGGTCCACGCAATCAGTCGATGGATTGTTGCCCGACTCGGATGTAGGACGGACCCACCCTTCGGTCCAAGGTCTGGACGGAATTCCCGACTGTGACAAACCAATGATAGTAGGTGGCTTGCCTTGCACACATGTGAGTGCCAATTTTAATACATGCGGAAAAATATGCGGAAAACACGTGCGGAAACACGTACGGAATTCCGCACGTACGGAAAATCACAAATATATTCACGTGCGGAATTCCGTACGTTCCGCATGCGGAACGCAAGGCCTGGTCAACGTCCAATTTTCCGATTCCAAATTTAATTAGAATTGGTAGTCAACGTTCTAGTTTGGATCCAAATTTAATTAGAATTGGTGGTCAACGGCTAAGTTCGGATCCAAAATCAATTAGAATTGGCAGTCAACGTCTAATGTCGGATCCAAATTTAATTCCAATTGGTAGTTACGAGGCAAGCACTACCAGGCCAGCCCAGCCCAACCCATCCAACCTCAGTGTTGGAACAAGAATCAGACGAAATGGTTAAGCTAATTTGTAAGAGAGGGGGGGTCTGGGGGGCAGCACCCCCCAGCGCACGGTACGGTACAGCGAAGAATTTCCGCACCAGTATTGATTCCAAACTCAATTAGAACTGGTAGTCAACGTCTGATGCCAACCCCCAAATCTAATTAGAACTGGTGCACAACCGACGCAAACGCGAAGAAACGAGCGAAGGGTCATCCAACGATGGCTCCGGCCGGGAGGCCACAATGACACCCACTCGTAGGACGCCTCCGCGGCGACGTAACAGACGCGTTCCATCTGCTGTGACGTAGACACGGAGTGTGCATAGTGCGTTGCTCAGGGTAGTCGAAGGCCTGACAATCACACTAATGCAACAAATTTTCAACTGGTGCAAGTCACAGAAGTCGCCAAGTCCACAGTTGGTCATCGTCCAGGAGTTTGGAACTTAGCCGTAGGCTACCTCGAAGGACGCTGAAACGCGACTTTTGCGGTTGGCGTAACTTCCTGGCCAGTACTGTAAGTTCCACAGGTCATCATTCCTAGGTTCGTGTGTGTGTGTGTGCCTGCTGGTAGGACATTTGGTGACCGCGCAGAAGGCGCAGAAAAGTGAGACTCCGATGTTTCATCTCGCATAGGCTCCAGAACGTTGCCAAGCTGACCTGCACACAGTAACAATCCGTTGTCGCAAGCAGCTACTGCACCGCACATCCTGGAATGTGCGACCAGTGCGCGGTCGAAAAGCCCAGAGGGAACCCGACATACTTGCTGAGATGTGCCATGTTGATTGGTCAGCTGCTTTTGTTTGCTGCTTGTAGCAGATTTCTGGAAAGAGTGATTGCACAGGTGCAGATGCCAGTTTCCTTCATTTCCTTCACAGGCTAACCTCTCCGACAACACAAACCTGTTAACAAACCAAAGCTAGAAAAAGGTGCATGCACACCGAGAGTTAGAAACAAAACCCTGTATGAAAGTTGGAAAAAAAGTCGCGGTTTCAAAAACCCAGGACCGGGGGTCCCGAGTTACATTCACCCCTGCACTTTCCTGTTGAAAAGTTTTTTTTTCCCGGAGGTTTGGAAAATTTTGCGCGCGCGCGAACATGGGCACAAAAAAAAAAACTTTCTAATGGTGTGATCCAAACCAAGTTCTGCCGGGTTCCTGCCGGGTTTCTGCCGGGTTCTTGCCGGGTTCTTACCGGGGGGGGGGGGGGGGGGGATTGCAAGAACGTGCTTGAATGGATATGTGCTCAACACCGCACTGGTCCCGTCTGCGGGGGGGGGGGGGGGGGGGTCCATTTTTTATTTTTGGCGGCTTGCATCTCCCACCTTCTTCAGGCATTTGTCGACGCTTCACGCAGTACCTGCCGCGTGGCAACAGAATAGTCTGCAAACTCCCTGGATATGGCACGGGTGTCAATCACCGAGAACAGGAGAGCCGTGAGGGTTAAGTAGTGTATAGAAGCCTCCATAGATGCCCCCGGGTGGGTATATTGGGTAGTATACCAGGTACCCATCCCTTAAATCCCTCATGGGGGCATTTCCTAGGCCGGCGTGCTATTCTGGAGGTCCCTGCAGAACCTCAACTGAAATGTGAACCGCCTCCATCCAGCAGCTACAGGCATGACAGAGTTGGCTTCCGTCGGACGTCGTGAGCTGTCAGGCTCGGACGACAGTGACCTGGAGAACTTTGATATGGTTGAATGGCATGCTACCTGGTGCGACTTTCAAATGCACCCGCCGGTATCCTGGTATATCCGGGCATCTTTGTGATCTGAAGGAAAGGAAAATCAAGAACGATTTTCGGGAGATTTCATGTCGGAGCTTGCAAAAATCTGTAGCATAGCGGTTCTGGCTCACGCACCTGATGCTCCGGGATGCGGGTGCATCTCATTTTTGCGCCTTTGTCGTGTTTGTGCCCACAGCTTGTGTCGGGTCGTGTCGCATCAGAATTGCCAGAGTCATCACTACACAACTACGACTGCAAGGTGCAAGGTTCCAAACAGCGACGGCAAGGCTACAGACAGGCGCATTCAAGCTGCCCGAATAGGATACCCCAGAAGTCTCTGCTTCGGATGCTACAAAGTGTGTCTTTCAGAGGAGCAGAAACCATCTGCCTCTCGATACCCTGTGGAGGTTGCACAGGGGCCACAACTCACGACCAGAAGAGTGAAGATTCAAGCTCTGGCACTGGTTCTTGCTCTGCCTCTGACTGTGCGAAAGTTCGAAGCAACCACAACTCAACACAAGTGCCCGAGCTGCGGCACAACTCTAGAACGTGTGGTCGGTTTCACCAATGCACAAGCACGTGCAGCACAAACTCTTCCGAAGCCAGTTCTGAGGAAGCCAGCCCCACCCAGCATGTGTCTCATCCGTCTCGTGCAAAGCCCTCCACCAGGCCTCGTTAACATTTCCCTCTGTATTATTTCCTTGCCTTCGTCTCAGCTCAAAAAGAAATCATGGTGAGCACCAAGTATCCTGCTGAGAATCGCTCCCTTTTCAAGGGGGCGCACAGCGCGTGGTCGTCGCGGCACCGCCTCCATATGCTTGACCTTGAAGTCGTGTTGGTGAGATACTTTGCTGACTTCCAGTGGTTTGTGGGCATTCAAGCGTACCGGATAAATTCCAGCCGTGCCTATCTTGCCGATGCCGTTGCGAATTATCTTGGGGTCTTCTTCGGGTGGCTGGTCGGTCATCATCAAACCGTAACAACCGCTGAGCGCAGCTGAAAAGCGACAGTTCGGGAGCAGGAATTCTTGGACAGGAGCTGAAGGAAATGAGGAACAGCCGGTCGCAGGAGACTTTATGGTGGTGAAGAGGAAAGTAGCTCAGAAGGCCAAACACAGTGTCCACAGTGAAAATACTCGTCAATACGAGTTTAGACGAGAATCATGCACGCGGATGCAGAACATCGCGAGAGTACGAGACAGACTTCGCTCAAAAACGGCGACTCGGAATGAAGATTCGCCCCCAGGAACAATACCCAGCGGAGTGGAAGCGGGCAGGCCCGGCCTGGATGGAAGCATGAGGTGAAGCAGGAGAGACGAGAGCGGAGAAACGGGGCCGCGGCAGTGGCAGACCCGGACGTTGGGGCTACACACAACTCGAAGAAGAAAGCTAAAGATGAAGAAACACCGACTCAGACATACCAGCCGAGAACAGCCAATCAGGGAACCCAGGGAACAGGAGAGCCTACGGCGGTAGCTAACATCCGGCAAGAGCCAGCATGACACAAAGCTCACTCAAACCCACGAGGACATGACTTTGGAAATGATGCTTCATTTGGGAAAGTGTGAGGGCAGAGGGCTAATCTGCTTGTACTAGGCGCCTCGGTTCCCGTAGTATCGGGAGTTTGAGACAATTGGTAGCTGGCCGGTTGTTGTTCAGGTATTCCTGCGCCGTTGCGTCAAGCACCGGGTTTGGAAAATAGTGGTTCCTGTGGTGTGCGGCGCATTCAGCGCTGCAATGAAAAAAAGCATTCCGGGTGCCTTCTGCAGTGGACCTACACTTTCACTGCCGCCATATATATTTATTGGTGCTTATTTTTGACTCGACAGGACCCTGGTGCAGTCGGTTTAGCTTGAATGCAGCGGTCACCTGCCATAACCTGAAGGGGTGGTGCAAAATAAAAATTCGGGCCCCCTTGTTTTTCCGGGTTTGTGCCGGGTTTGCACCGGTCGGACATCCTCACTGCTTTTAGCAGGATTTGTGAAGCTAGAGTTCGAGTGCTTTCGGAGTTCGGGTGACAAATAGCTCGATTATTCCCGTGATTGCTCACGACGGGTGGGATAGAAGGGACTTTCAGGTTCTAAACTATGCTTTAAAGAGCTTCCTCAACGGCTAGGCAGGGCTGCACAGCTCTTCGCTTCACGTTGGGAAGAAGTGGAGCGGGTGTGAGGTGCATGATGCGCCTAGCGGGCGACCGAATGAGCAAGTTGCTAGTAGAGCAAGGGGGAAACGTGTATGGTACGCTCGGTTCAACAACCCGCTACACGTGTTCAAACAACCGTAATGCTCAACATAGATTAATCTCAGTATGTTTGCTTGGAATTGAGACAGAGTTTTGCACGGCCCTGAGCTTGTGTTCAGACACGAGCATGTACGATGGGTATGCCTAGCGCGGAAAACATGGCACCACCACTGAATGTGACCATAATCCGTAACAATAGTTTGTTCGCAAAGAAACTATTGAATCAGCAAGCATGCTGACCAAAAACGTGGTGCAGCTCGTTCTCTACAAGTCTTCTGGGTTCTCGAATTCCGTCTCACCATGGGTCGGATCCGTGGATCGACAGCTGGGGACTGTTTTGCGAGCTCCCGTTCGAGCTTCTGGAGCAGAGAAACCCCGACGCCCAAGCACGGAATCACGCGCTGCGTTACGGGTGCCCGCCTGCAGCAAGCCCAGCATCAATGATGTTTCCTGCGCGTGCCGTTCATGATCGGTGTCTTCCGTTTCGCTTCAGCGTAGTCTGCGTCTTCGTCATCGGTAGGGAACAAGAGAGCAACAGTTCTCAGCTCGCCCGTCTCGAACCAGCGGCCCAGACCTGCCGATCGTTCATTTCTTGGAAGCATACACGTGGTTCGCAAAACGCAAAACGCCTCGCTCGTGTGGAAACAAGTCGTCTTCCGTGCGATGAGTAGGCGGTGGCCCGAAGAGCGCGATGGTTCACACAAAATGCATACCGGACGAAGGACCGATGTGGAGAACGAGATTGAACAACGTGAGAAGGAAGGCGGAGTGGGTGACTGCGGCGAGGTGCGTCTCAGGGCGCGTTGCGAGGTAGTCGATGAAGCGGTTAGCCCGCTTGGCGGTGTCAAGCCAGCTCTCGCCGGAGTCGCCTTGCAATGATGCGAATGGGTCGGCTTCAGAGAGTTCCGAGTAGTCGACAGCGGGGAACTCTCGCTGCAGCTCGCTGGTGCTTTTCCGCTTGTCACACGGGTTACCATGAGCCCTTTCTCTCAGGTCCTCCAGGGCAATGAAGGGGACGGCGGCGCGGCTGCTGAAAGCGATGCAGCCCGTTTCCGTCGCGCGCCGTAACGGCGAAACGAGAACAGTGTCCAGTTCCAGCTGGGACTGCGCCACGTACTGGGCGATGTCCGTCGCCTGCTTCTTACCGAGGTCTGTCAGCCGGGCGTCGAGCCACTCTTGGCTTTTGTACTGCTCTTTGCCTCGCAGGCGAGCTGCACTATTCGACGTCCCCTCGCCGTGACGGAGAAAGTGAACGTACTTGACTGTGTACTGCGTGTAGCGGTCAACGTCCGCTATGTGCACAGCCTTTACCTTTGAAAGCGGGGCGATCGAGAAGAGCGGGCTGAGCTGGTCCAGCTTCTTATCGATGTTCTCTTGCGACTCGGGGAAGACGCGGCTACTGTACGCGCCGCATGTCGTTGTACGGTACTTTGTCTCGCCAGTGGTGTACGACGTGCCCGGGCGGAGGTGCAAGTCGGGCCGGAAGCCGCAGCTTCGGCTACCGCTGAGTTGCAAACCCTCAATGGAATCAGCGAGGACGCCGGGGCTGGTATCGCTGTTTGCGGTACTTTTCACACTCTTCATACTGTTGAGGCTGTATAGTGTGCTCGTGGACTCAGCCATTTTTGGAGAGTCGGCGGGCTCGTGACGCGAATAAGAGCATGCGGTGCCGTTGGATTTCGCACAGTCTGATATGACACTCAGCAACCGTTTTGCTGTCTCTGGCGGTGGGGGACTCCGTACGCCATTTACCACATCGGGTTGTCCAGTCAGCAGGTACTCTACGCAGTCATCCTTCAGGAGCTCTTCTTCGCGCTCTTTCAACTCGCGTTCTCTCTCAGATTGCTTCCTTCGTTCTTTTGTCTCACGCATCAATCGCTGACGAGCCCAGCACCATCGCAACGCAAAGGCCGCTCCGCAGGCAACGGCTATCGGCACGGCTCTTTCCCGCCCGGCGTTCAGCATGGCAGCCCCTGCCGCCTGTCACTTTGCCCCCACCAACTTCCAACCTTCCTGAGTGACGTGATTTGGGACAATTCAACCGAATCTGAAAGCTGCAGTTCTTACTGACGCGGACCCCAGGCGGACCACACGGATTCCGCCTAGGGTCCGCCTGGGTCCGTCTGGGGTCCGTGTGAGAGCTGTCGGAGTATAACAAAAAAATCTGCGCGGATTCCATCGGAATGCATTGTATGATAAACGGTCAGCTCAATAATACCGTCAACCCTAGGGATCAGGTCGATCTCTTCAAACGTAAGGTGTCTGCAGCACTTGCCTTGTGCCTGCCACTCCACTCTTACCTTTACACTCGCTATGCTGGAGGTCCTCAGTAGCGCGAAGCAGGCGGCCCGATACGCACCTACGGCCCGAACTCGGCCAAAGACTACCCTGTACTGGGCCAGGCCAAGGGGCTCGCCGCTCTTGGGGTCGGGAGACTCGCGCTTGAGTCCCGCCCGCTGAGTCGTCAAGCTCCTAGCCGCCTGCGCTCTCCGACACGATCGCGCTGATTGTGGCACATGGCAATCTGTACCTCGCACCCTCCATGCGCAGCAAGTACGCCGCAAACGCCTCCAGCGAACTGTCGTCGATATGGCGAACTGCCCTTGCTCTCGCACCACTCCCTGTAGACCGTACTCGACCGTGTATGTCCTCTTGGTCTCCTCGGTCGTGTACCGAGATCTCATGTGGGCTGAGCCGTCCCCCAGGGAGCGCTTCAGCGCTGCCGAACCGTCCCCCGCCCCCCGTCCAGCTGTCCGGCGGGCTCCCTCGGGGACGGTTCCAAGCCCCGTGCTCTCAGAAGGCGCTGCAGGCACTTGAAGAGCCGAGCGCCCTCCGGGCTGGTCGGGGGCTTCTCCAGTGCCCACACGTGAATCCGCCCCGCTGCCGCTGGGGACGTGTGCTCCGGAAGGCCCACAAGATATCCTGTTACCTCGCTCTACTCTACGGCTGAGAAGGAACCCTCCAAGTGGGCTACACTGTTCAGGGTGTGGGGCCTTGTGATTTTGGGGGGTGTTTTTGCCTTGCCATTTTCTCACATTTCTGCAGCTTGACAAGTCGGATCTCGCTCTCACGCTATTTGTAGGAGGAAGACTTCGCGTTGCAAGCTTCTTTTCTAAGAACAATTGTGCGCACGATGGCGAAGCTTCCAACACCGACAACATATGAGACGATGCCAAAAGGGGGGAAAATCTTAGTTTCGTGTTCAGGGGGGGGGGGCAGCGCTCTTGTTAAGGATCAGCCACTTTGGCCGGATGGCCGGATAAACCAGACCCCCCCCTCCCCTCTACACGACGCACTTGTTAGCTGTTTTTTTTTGGGACATAACTAGTTATACTTCTAACAAGTGATGTAACAAGTGGTCACTTGTTATATAACAAGTGGCACTTGTTATATAACAAGTGATCACTTGTTATATAACAAGTGATTACTTGTTATATAACAAGTGATCACTTGTTATATAACAAGTGATTACTTGTTTTATACCAAGTGATCACTTGTTATATAACAAGTGATTGCTTGTTATAGAACAAGTGTTTGGTTGCAATTTCATAACGAACCTGGGGTTTGTACCTACCTACGAGAGAAAGTCACGTGATCTGCAAGACACTAGGGTTTTGGCAAACAAACGGTTGCTGCAAGCGCGCTTGGCATTTGGACACCCGAACCGCTCATTCGGGGTTCTTCTGTGGGTCGAAGTTTCTTGTCGTGTGAAAAATCACACTTTACAGGACCTTCTCCCACAAGAAACAGAAGAACCACATTATGAGCAAGCGCAGTGACAACTCGTCGAAGACCCCGGAGAAAAAGAGGAAGAAGTCGGGGGACGCCGGGCCGGACATCATCGAGGCCCAGACGGCCCAGGTGATCGTCGACTTCGTCGACGTTTACTGCGTGGCGAAAGACGACACCGAGGTCATGCACGTGGCCTTAAAAGCTGTGGTGCAGACCCTATTTGGCTTCGAGCTCGGCGGCCGCGATGGCAGGATCAGCAAGGCCATCGGTGCGAAGTTTCCTCGCATGCTTTATGCGAAGAATCAGGCGGAGGCAACCGACACGAAGCTTTACGCGCTGAGGATCCGCCTTAACACCGATATGGTTTTCCGCGGGGTTTACCTCCGCAAGAGCCCCACGCCTGCACAAAAGGCAGGTGAACCATACACTCGTCTGCGAGCTGCCGCCGTCAAAGATATTTGCCTTGACAACGTAGATGTGACGAGCATCTACAAAAGCAAACTCCAAGGGCAGGTTGTGGGCGCCGGTGCTGCTGTAGGAAAGCGCAACCCCAGATGGCCTTACATTACTGTCGTGGGCAAACAGCAGGGGACCGTCGGTTCGGAGTCGTTGACATATCACTGTATTGTGATAGAAAGTGGGTGTACGGTGATTCCGGAAGCTCACCCCCCGATCCTCACTGGAAACTGCCTCGCATTCACCCTGTATCGCGAACTACCATCGTCAGGAGGCGCCGCAGGCCTCTACAAGGGTAGCTACACTCTGCCTTCAGATGTCATCATTGACACCACTAAAAGCATGCTGGTTACAGCTTACTGTGGTGAAGTTTCCTTTGGCTACAACCGCCAACCAGGTGATTACCGTCGAGCGGCTTAGAGACTCTCACATGAAGCACCATCACGTTGTGTGATGCGTTCTTTGATGATGCGTTCTTTTCTCCTGCATCAAGGTGGTTCAAGAAGCCGAACATGCTTCCCTCAGAGGTTCTCTCACGTTCTCTTGATGCCGGGGTCGAGATTGAGGTAAAGCTAGTTGAACTATGCGTGAAACTGCGGCCGAGACCACAGGTCAGAGCCAGCCGACGCGACGTCCTCCACCACGGCTCTGCTTCTGCGGTGCTATCGTTTTTGATCGCTGATCACGTGTTTTTCTCTCGTACATCGGTAAACCAGGCTACTTGTTATAGAACAAGTAAGACCCTTCAGCACTATGCGTGTTTTGGGGCTGCGTTTGGCATGGTGCTGCAAAGCAGTCTCTTACTTTTCTGAGTTTATTTACACGACACGGCTGCAATCTTTTAGGCGGACTTCAACAAACAAATGTAACAGTGATCACTTGTTATATAACAAGTGATTGTGCATGACAAGTGCGTCGTGTACAGTGCAGTTGCCTTGGAGGCTGGGTGGTCAAATTCTGTAAGGTGAAATGGTCAAAAATTCCCTGCCAAAAGTGGGCCCACAAAAATTTTCCGAAGTGTGGTATTTGGGGCAAAAAAAAATTTTTTTTTTCTGACCGCCCACCGTGGTGACCACCTTAGAGTGTGACAGGTAGTGTCTCCCCCCTCCACAGTGAAAATAGCCTACACGGTGCAGTAGTAAACTTGTAAAATGACCCTTTTACTAGTAAACTTACTAGTAAAAAATTTTACTAATAAAATTTACACTTTTACTAGTAAAATTTACAAGTGCACTAGTAAATTTTACTAGTGCACTTGTAAATTTTACTAGTGCACTAGTAAAAATTACAAGTGAATTCAGGTGTTTTTCAGTCCAAAACAGTGTATTATAGGGGGTTTTGCGTGAAAAATTGCGAGATTGAAAACTGGGGAGGTTTGGTCGATGTGCACTACCCCTCGGACTGAGTTGGGCAGGGTTGTTGGGAGCCTTGATGGGAATCATCTCCCCTGATATACAGCCGCGCCGTTGAAAAAGGATGAGAGGAGCAGCGCGCACCCAACTGGAACTGTGCGCACTGTCCAGCCCCTTTACCCTGAGAATTTTGTTGAGCTAGTTGACAGCTGCCGAGGAAAAGCGTCTACAAAATGAGAAGAAACGGAGGCAAGAGAGACGCACTGTGAGTGGTGTCGTGCCAAATTCACAACAGTGAAACACACTCTACAATGGCGACGTGAGCGGGGAGCGGGGAACCCTGGGCAGAAGCGGCCACCTGACTGTTGCGAATACTTCCAGTAGGTCCGAGCATGCCGGCCACTTCCTGACACGCTTCGGCACGGAGGCTTTGCCCAAGCAGGGATCTTGACATTGTTGTTGCCGCAGTAAGGAGTTCCACACAGCCCATCAATGTAGCACTCGGGCTCGACCATAATAGTCAGTAATTTGTGAGGTTTCGTAAACATGAAAAAGCGGACGAGGCAGCAGGAAGAGTGCTGAACGGACGAAGCGTCTTTGATGTGGATCGGTCTACCATGATGCAGGCCTCCAATATGTATGCGCCCAAGATGCCGCCGGCCTAGTGCAGATGGAAGAGATCGGCAGGTTTGCACGGGGGACCCTCGAGCATCAGAGGAACCGCAGATCCGAGAGCGACTAAACGCGCCACAGAGCAGCATCAACGGCAAGACGCTGCACCAACTCCGGAGGTCCAGCGGAGCAGTGCGCTAGTGAGGCAATCGATTCTACAAAACGGCACAACGGAGATATGTGGTTTACGGTGCAACGAAAAGGCCACCTCTCAACACATTCTGACAGCGGGCGACACAGCGCACCTTAGATGGTTTCAGCCGGAGGCGGACCAAAGGCCGGTGTTCGGGCACCCACCCGAATGCAGGCCCTGGACGCCTATGCGAATGGAACCACGCGGTAATCCGGAGGGTGGCTCTACGCGTGCCAGCTGCCCGGGAGACAAGTGCACTGAATGGGCAACATGGGACCTACAAGCATAGGAAGAAGGTGTGAACGCAAGCACGGCAGCGGCAGCAACACCCCAAGAATCAACGACAATAAAATGAAGCAGTAGGCACCGCGCTCATTCCCAACACCCCGACCCGACCAAGCAACCCCCAAACCCCAAGAAGTACTAATCTCACGGCAACAGCCCAAACAACTTCCCCTAGCACCCTCGTGTGACAAGAATCCTCCAGTCCTCGAAACCCCCCGTGGCTCCCCTCCGTAATCGCGCATGGGTCCGCCGCCAGGAGTTCCCGAACACTGCGCGGCGCTGCGTAACCCGCTGAGTTCCCTCCAGCAACTTGCAACGAAGCACCCTGGCCATGGTCCAGCCATTGGTCGCCGTGGCCCTGTGGTGGAATCACAAGATCTTCCTTGCGTGGAAGGATGTTTGATCGCGACCGGTTGCGGTTGGTCAGTGCCGAGGGTGGACCAAGATGCGTCCACCGTCTGTCCCATTGCTTTGGTAGAGTGCAAACGCAAAAATGCAGAGTGCAAACGAGGTGGCTCGAGGTTGGCGACCGTGAAGGAAAAAGTATGAGCCGTCAATAAACGACGATCTTGGTACGCTCAAGAAGAAACCCACGCATCTCTCGCGCCTGACTGCCCATTTGTCAAGCATGCTTATGGTATGGAAGATCGAGTGCTGGCCAGCCGCAAAACTGCACGAAGTACACAGAACCCCCCGAAAAAAGTTGGCCGGACAAAAGTTGGACCACCAGAGCCCAAAATAGGTGAGTTGGACCTTTTTGTCCGGTCCAACTTATTTCCGTTTACGGTATTTGCCTTCAGAGTTGACCGCACTGTTGCCCACGACTCAGTCCAAAAAATGGATGCCAAGCCTGTCCGGCATAAGACGCACGCAGGCAGAGATATTCGTAACCTCCTGGGCCAAACGCAAGATACCAGAGCGTCTTTTGCCGTGCAATGGCGCCCATCTATTTCTGGTACCAGGACGTACCTGTGCACGACTCTGCTCTGAGAGGACAAGGACGCCTCCTCCCTCGCGCTCCGTCTCTTCCGATGTTATTGTCCCGTGTTCCCACCGCATCGAGCCACAGGGAGGTCGTGTTCGAGTGTTCACGTTTGCCTTGAGTGGGGAAAACCTGGATTGACGCGCCTAAGCGCGGGGCTCTCAAGCACTGGGTTGACACTTTGCTCTGCTCTCCCAGCCCCATTTTGTCGAGTTAGGTGAAAAAGAAGCCGGTTCTTCTGAATGTGTGCTTCACTTGCCACAGTTTCTTCTTGTTTCACCCCAAAACACCTGCCAAAACACCTGAAATCACTATATATGTATGAGGGGGGGGAAAATCTTAGTTTCGTGTTCAGGGGGAGGGGGGGGGATTGCAAGAACGTGCTTGGAATGGGTATGTGCTCAACACCGCACTGGTCCCGTCCGCGCCGTGTTTCGGTCCTTTAAGCCACGGACACATAAGGCGGACCATCATCAGCGTGGAACCTGAGTGTCTGCAGACAGGACTGCGGTGTGAGTCTGGTTTGTCAGGCGGCTGTTCGTAGCTCGTCACAGCCAGGACCACCCGTGCTACTAGAGCACAGGCGAATCCGTCACGGGGAGAAGGCCCCTACAACCGTGTCTGAGCAATCAGTTAAAAAAATCAGGGCACTCGCCCTGATTGTGACTGCGACTCGCTAGGCAGCACTGACTTGTCTTCTTTTTACGGTGGCAATCTGCGAAGTAAACTCCGCAGAGCACAGTGGACATGGGGTTGCCGTGTGCAGCACCAATGGTTGAAGTACCAAAAGGAAAAGAGTGCGAGGAAGTAATCCTGCGTGCTGAGGGCAGCAAGTCGCGTTACGCGAAGTACCCTACTGGAATGGGGGGATTGCAAGAACGTGCTTGGAATGGGTATGTGCTCAACACCGCACTGGTCCCGTCCGCGCCGTGTTTCGGTCCTATAAGCCACGGACACATAAGGCGGACCATCATCAGCGTGGAACCTGAGTGTCTGCAGACAGGACTGCGGTGTGAGTCTGGTTGTGGGGGGGGGGGGGGGTGTGGGGCTAATTTATTCCGGGGTGGCTTTTTTCCCGACTTTTTTTCCGACTTTTTTATTCCGGGAGGTGAAAATTTGTTCCGGGAGGTGAAAATTTGTTCCGGGAAGTGAAAATTTGTTCCGGGAAGTGAAAATTTGTTCCGGGGTGGGCTTTTTTTCTGACTAATTTGTTCCGGGAACTGAAAATTTGTTCCGGGGTGGGCTTTTTTTCTGACTAATTTGTTCCTGGGTGAGTTTTTTTTCATTTCTGGGCTAAAAATGGCTGACACGATCAGTGAGCCTCCCAGAAAAAAAACTCACCCCGGAACAAATTTTCACTTCCCGGAACAAATTTTCGCTTCCCGGAACAAATTTTCAGTTCCGGAACAAATTTTCACTTCCCGGAACAAATTTTCAGTTTCGGAACAAATTTCTCCTCATTTCACGGGACCCGGACCGAACCTAGAACTGGGGAGGACTGGGCTGACAACCCAAGGTGGCAACAAACGGAATCTGCACTCCACATTACATCACGCAAGAATGGCTGATTCCTTCCTGAAGTCACCGACTGTCTTTGTGCCCACAGGAAGCGCGAACTGAACGCAAGGACCTTCCAGATGTGGAACACTGTACGGAGAGAAGACCACGCAACGGAGCAGGCGCCCACAAGTAGTTTCTAACAGGACTAATCCCTCACACCGAAGTGATCATGAGTTGCCTTAACGAAACGAACCTTGTGGAGCTGAACTCAGGCTGATAGGTGGGCCTTCTACAACGTTAGCACCGGTCAGCAAGTAAACGTATCCGACCCCTGGCACAGAAGGCACGCGGTGGCTATCGGTAAACTGCATCGCGCACTCAGACAGACTTGACAGCATGTACTTGGAACCCCTTCCCACGGTCAGTAACTTGGACGACAATTACACTGGACGAACGCAGGAAATGACGAATATCCTCGAGGCTGTCGTAAATTCTCTTCTCAAAAAATATTAAAATACATAGGGTCAAAAGGGCACCCCCCGAAAAAAAAAAAAGACTCCAGATACGCAAACTCTTTCGAACGCTGCACACGGGTATCCTTCAAGTGACCTCTAACTATCTGTTGCATACGCGTATCCGGATCTGAAAGCCGAAGACTTTGTAACACTTTAAACCCCCCTCTCGCATATAATTTACATTTTTGGGGTCCAAAAAATGTAAATTATTTACGGTATGTAAATTATACACGAGTTTGGGCCCCTATGTAAATAATACGCGAGATTCACTTCGTGGTGTATATAATTTACATTACGAGGCGCTTACACAGACCCCTTACAGGGCTAGAACACCGCACAAAGGGGCGGGGATGGCTGAACTAAAGGCACTGCAGACAGCAGCCTTGGAGGAGCTGTGTCTCCAGAATGAGGCAAGCGAGTTCGTTGTTGTCGGGTCCGAAAGTGGAAGCGAGTTCTCCGAGCTTGAAGACGATCCCGGGGCTGTAAGCACAGACGGGGGCTCCGACGGTGACGTGGCTTCGTTCGCCGGCGGAGACGACGACGGCACAGACGAGGAAGGTGAAGGCAAGGAAGACGAAGATGGGAATAAAGCTGAGGAGAGCGACTCTGGTGATGGGGACCCGGAGGAAGAGGGTGGTGCACCGCCTGCTGCAAAGAAGGTGAAGCTGGAACGTGGGGTTGCTAAGAGGGCGAACAGGAGAACAACATGCCTCGAGTCCAAGGGCAAGATTGTCCGGAAGTTCGACGAACTGGTGGTCGCAGTGGCGGAGAGGGAGGCGGCAAAGCCAGAGGCAACAAGGAAGAACCCGAATTCGCAGAGTCGTGAGGTGATGAGCTCGCTGCGGAGTTGGGCAAAGGAAAACGTGGACAACGGTGCCACAACCATCCACAACCGCAGCCAGGTTGAAAGCTTCCGGAAGGCTGTGACATCGTCCAGGGGTAGCGGCTCTCTACGCGTGAAGCGCAGAATGAGGCACAGGAAGACGCTCTTCCCGCTTGTTGAGGCATGCCTGAAGGTGTTTGTCGTAGAGAAGCGCAAAGACAATCGGAAAGTGACACTGCAGACGTTGAAGACGCAAGCGGAGGCTCTCCTCCAGGACGATGAGGTGTCTGCCCTCTGCAGGAACGTGAGGAGTGTCTCCACAACGTACCTGCGAAACTTCCTGAGCAGGAACCGCTTTCGAGTCAAAGTGGTGCAGAAGCAGACCCCCTTTACGCGGGATGACATCTGTGCGAAAGCACAGGTGTTCCACACACACCTCCACCACGTTCTCCCCCATGTCGACGGTGTCCTCAACATGGACGAAGTCCCGTGCTCCCTTTCGGGTAGCATGGGGAAAATCAAAACCGTCGCCGCCATTGGCGACAAGGATGTTCGTGTCAACCACGATGCCAATGCCAGCAAGAGGTCCGCAACGCTCCTTGCCTTTGCAGCAACAAAAAAAGGTGGCCCTGACTTTTCCCCATTCCACGTCCCACCCATTCTCATGCTCAAGGGCCAACCTCGCCGCGACTCCATTAAGCAGGAGAAGTACGACACCCGGGTCAAGGTCATTTGGACCCCGAAGGGCGTGGTGAACAGCGAGACAATGGTAAACCACGTCGTGCCTCACGTGAAGAAATGGTGTGAAAAGGCAGGTTGCGCGACTACATTGGTAATCCTGGATTGCGCAACGTCCCACCTCACCTCTGCTTCTCTCACCTCCTTTTTCAGCAGCCGTCTACCCGTTGCAGTCATACCGGCAGGAATGACGAGCTGGCTGCAATGGGTAGACGTGTTCTTTGCAGCGTCTTACCGCTCCCGTCATGCAAAGGCGTTTGAAGAACACAGCGAAAAGAAGCTCACCGCCAAGCAAAAAAGAAGCCTGCTTGCAAAGTTGGTAGCTGAGGCCACACTTAATGCCACAACAGGAGTGACTCAGGCTTTTGACCGCTTGGGATACCACGGCCCAACGCACCCTGAAACACGTATCAGAGGTATTGATCCCGGTTACACCTTCGTTGCCCCGCCCCCAGCTGACACGGAAGACCACAAGGAGAGACTGGAAAAGAAAATCAAGGAAGCGGAAGAAAAGGGCCGGCAAATGGCTGCCGCTTCCGCTCGGGATGCGCCCAAGGGCAAACACAAAAAGCCGCTTCCCCCAGGGGTGCAGAAGATCACAATGTTTACCCAGGTGAAAACAGAGGTGAAAGCAGAGGCTTCACAGCCCAACCCCGGCTCACAACAGTAGCAGCCTTTTTCCTTTCAAGACTTTGGAGCCGTCCTTCTTCTATTTTTAAAAAGCGAGAACATCATCATCACCCCTCGTTTTTGAGTCAGCAATGGAAAGTCTTTCTGCAGTGTTCCCCCCTTTGTTCTGACTTCACTCCGATGCGCATCTTAGAGAGACGTGGAGCTGAAACACGAAGGCACAGCTGCCACACCTGCTGACCTTCCCTGGTACACTTGAGCATGGCTTGTTTGTCCCCGGGAAAAATGAAAAAACCGTATGTAAATTATAGAAAAATGTAAATTATATGCGAGTTTGGCGTAAAATGTAAATTATATACGGTATGTAAATTATATGCGGATGTAAATTATATGCAGGGGGGGGGTTTACCGCAACCGAAGTGGCGAACCGGGTTCGGCTTGCACTGCAAAAGCAGCATAATTGTGTCTTGCGCCCGAGCGCGGAATTCCGCCACCCGCCATTCGGCTAGAGTGCAAGAACACAATTGCGAAGCGTACTACAAACGGATAGTGTTACATAGGCGAACGAATCATGCGAGAACCTATGGAGGGGCCCCTCGACAGCTTTCAGAACACGGCATAGTAAGTCAAGAGTCGGATAAGCGAGTGTGCAGATTCTACTCCCGTTTGATCTGCATTTTCCACCTTTCCCCCCTTTCTTTGATCTGCTGTGTGTATTTGAAAAACGTTATCGCATGCGGGTAAGCGGGGTTTGCGGGTTAGGGTTTGCGGGGTTTGCGGGTTAGGGTATGCGGGGTTTGCGGGTTAGGGTATGCGGGGTTGCGGGGTTAGGGTATGCGGGTTTGCGAGGTTAGGGTATGCGGGTTTGCGGGTTAGGGTATGCGGGTTTGGGTATGCGGGTTTGCGGGGTTAGGGTATGCGGGTTTGCGGGTTAGGGTTTGCGGGGTTAGGGTACGCGGGTTTGCGGGTTAGGGTATGCGGGTTTGCGAGGTTAGGGTATGCGGGTTTGCGGGTTAGGGTATGCGGGGTTTG